>CAUYRT010088411.1:0-21291 GCA_963574885.1 Lepilemur ruficaudatus
GGGATAGCAAATGCAAAACCACGTCATTGGCTGCAAAGCGAAACTTATCATTCCAGGGAAACAGAAACTTAACTTCAGCTAAGAGGGGGGAAGGGTAAGGCTCAGGCAAAGCAAAACTATGGCCGGCTTGGCTCCCGACAGTGGGGGATGTTTTGGCATGATTCAAGCGCATTACATTTATTGTACACTTTATTCCTATTATTACATTGTATAACATAGAGTAAAATAATTATACAACTCACCGTAGGTTAGGGAACCTTGATCTAGGGAGATTTAAAAAGCCCAGTGCCCCTAAAGGGGATAGTCTTTCCAACAATTGCTGGTACAACTGGTATCCATATGGGAAAAAAAAAAAAACAGACCTCCACTTCTACGTTTGCCTCATACCATATATAAAAATAAACTAAAAATGGACCATAGACCTAAACATAAAGCTAAAACTATAAAATATCTAGAAGAAAACGTAGGAGAAAATCTGCAACATTTTATAGTAGGTAAAGAATTTTTTTGACAAGTCACCAAAAGCACTAACCATAAAAGAAAAAATAATAAATTAGGCTTCATCAAATTAAAACCTCTGTTCTTCAAAAGACACCATTAAGAAACTAAAAAGGCAAGCCACAGATAAGGAGAAAATACTGCAATACACATATCTGGCAAAGAACTCATTCAGAATATATAAAGAACTCTTACAACTAAATAGTGAGAAGCCTAACAACTCAATAAAAAACAGGGGCAAAGCATTTAAATAGACATTTCATTAAAGAAGACATCCAGATGGCCAATAAACACATAAAAATATGCTTTATATCATTGGTCATCAGGGAAATACAAATTAAAACTACAAAAAGATACCATTGCATACCCACTGTAGTGACTAAAATGGGAAAAAAATTGAAAGTACCAATTACTGGCAAGGACATGGAGGAACTGGAACTCTAATAAACTGCTGGTGAGAATGTAAAATGGTACAACCATTTTGGAAAACAGTTGGTGAGTTTCTTATAAAATTCAACATATACTTACCATATAACCCAAAAATTCCACCCTTGGGTATTTTTACCCGAGAGAAATGAAAACATACACTCACACAAAGACTTGTTATAGCATTATTCACAATAATGAAAACTGGAAATAACCTAATGGTTTATCAAAAAGTGAATTGTGATATATTCATACAGTAGAATATTATTCAGCAATAACAAGAAACAGACAACTGATAGAACAATGTGAATGAGTCTCAGAAACCATATGCTTAGCCAAAGAAGAAAACCCAAAAAGTATATACTGTATGATTCTGTGTATCTGAAGTTCTAAAACAGGCAAAACTCAGTGGGAGGGGGTGGGTGGAGGAGATTGCCTGGGAAAGAGTCCAAGGGATCATTGGGCGAAAGGAAATGTTGTACCAATGACCGAAGTGGTTGGTTATGGTATATACATTTGTCAAACTGTACACTTTAAATGGCTGCACTTTAGTGTATTTAAATAATGCTTTGGCCGGGCAAGATGGCTCATGCCTTTAATCCTAACACTCTGGGATCGCTTGAGCTCAGGAGTTCGAGACCAGCCTGAGCAAGAGCGAGACCTTGTCTCTACTAAAAATAGAAAAATCAGCCAGGCGTGGTGGCGAAGGCCTGTAGTCCCAGCTACTCCAGGACTTGAGCCCAAGAGTTTGAGGTTGCAGTGAGCTATGATGATGCCACTGCACTCTAGCCAGGGCAACAGAGAGACTCTTGTCTCAAAAATAAATAAATAAGTAATAAATTATGCCGTAATAAAGTTGATTTTAAAACCATATTGATGCTCTCACTTCATACTGCAGACCAATTAAATGGAAATCTCCCCAGTGCGCAGCCAGGTTGAGAACCAGTGTTCTGGTGTGAGTGTGCGTGTTGTGTTTATCTGTGTGGGCGCTCATCTGTTCGTATTGGTTTATGCTACAGAAGAGCACTGGGCCAACAAAAATGGTAGCCTAGCTTTCAGTTAAAGCTCTCACACACTTTTATACAGTATTCCGTGGAGCAGGGCCGAGGCCTGAGGCCAACAGGAGTGTGCCCGTCCCAGACTAAATCCGGAGCACCGCAGGGAGGATCCATCCAGGTGTGGCTGCGGGCACTTGATGAGGGCCCAGCATTTCAGCCAGCCCTCTGGCAGGTGATGCCACCTGGAGCCGCCGCAGTGACTGCTCAGCCCAGGTGTGTGTGATACACTGGTTCCCAGCTTTGGGGGCACATTGGAATTATGTGGGGAGCTTTGTAAGCCACCATTGCCTTGATCCACTGCCAGAGATTTTGATTTAATTGGTCCAGGGGTGAGGCCTCAGCATCAGGATTTTAAAAATTTTTCCCAGGTGATTCTAATATTCAGCCAGGGGGGTCTCAGATGTGTCTATACACCAGAGTCACCTAGGGAAGCTTTTTTTTTTTTATATACCCAAAAATCATAGCTTGCTGGAGAGAAGCTTTTAAAACTGTCAGTACCTGGGCCCTCCTCCTAGCAATTCTGATTTAAGTGTTCTGGGGAAAAGTTCAGGCTTTTTATTATTTTTGTTTTTGGAAGCTGATTCCAATGTATAGCAAAGGCTCGAAATCACTGGCTGAAGCACTAACTTAAAAAAAAAAAAAAAAAAAAGACTGGGCACACTGGCTCCCACCTGTAATTTCAACACTTTGGGAGGCCAAGGTGGGAAAATCACTTGAGGCCAATAGTTCGAGAACAGCCTGGGCAACATAAGGAGACCCAGTCTCTACAAAAAATAGAAAAATTAGCCTGGTGTGGTGGCACACACCTGTAGTCCCAGCTACTGGGAAGGCCCAGGAGTCTAAGGCTACAGTCCATGTTGCTTTACAAATAACTTTGTGTATATAGACATGAATATATAGATAAACAAAGATTTGTATATAATCAGAGGGTGATTTCTGTTCTGTGTGAGACTCCTATCAACACTTACCCCTGGGGAGGAGGATTGGATAGACAGAAACTCTCACCTCTTATTTTACAAATTTGTAATGGTCAAATTGTGGGATTTTTCTTTTTCTTTTTTGCATTTTTCATTATTCTTCAATGAAAAATTAAGTTTTAAAAAGTTACAAACTTTTAAGAAACATCTCCAGCCAGGCCAAGACAGGCTGAGCTTCTTTTCTGTGGTCTGTGCCACCTGCAGGTACAGGGCTGGTCCCCAAGGGGAACCCACAGGTCCCAAATGCTGAAGGAACCCACACCTCTGATGGGAGATGGGGGCCCACAGCAGCTGTTCTTGAGCCAGCTTTATAAATCCCCCCACCCTTTTTCCTCTTCTCTTGCGATTATTCCTCCCTCTCGCTTGCCTGGTTAGAGAGTGTAGCTTTCCTCATAGGAAGCAATTTTGTGGCCACTGTCAGCATCTTCAGACCTTGTTTTTTTCCTCAGAAGAAGGGAAGAGGAAAAGCTTGAAGAATTGCTATTCACAGATAATTCAAAAACTGGCTCTAGGCAATAGTTTTGGTTTTACATTCACCATCTTTTTTTTTTTTTTTTTTTTTACCTGGGCACAAGTGCTTTAGTTTCCCAGGAGGTAGTGATGCAGGGTCTGTTGTCCTCTTTAACAGATACAAAAGTAAATTCAGAGAGGTTAAACAGCCTGCCTGTTGTAACACAGCAATTATTGGCAGGGATGAGAACTTGGCCCTGCTGCTTCTTAGATCTTTCTTTTCTGGAGATGCTCATTAGACCTATTTAGGAGGAAGGGGAGCTAAAAGGCCTAAGTTAGGAGGCACAAGCTCAAATGTCCCCAGGGGCCAGGCACATGACATAAATGAATGAAGGCCAGGTTTTGATGGATGGAGTGCTGGGATCTGTGGCAAATTGTGAACCCAAGTGACCAGATCTTCTGAATGATCCAAAAAACAAAAAAGGGAGAGCCATAAAATAGAATCTTAATGAATAAATCTATTTTTACATACCAGTAATCAATTCAAAATTATTAAAACACTTTGAGCTAAGCAAAACCTATCTGCATGCTAAATTCGCCACATGGCCATGATTGAACCATTTCTGGTTTGTCAGTCACCCCTAACTCCACCCAGCACTTGTGAGGTGACTGAGGAGTTCATCCATGAGCATTGATTCTTTGACATTATTTTGACTTCTTCTACATCTCTTCAGCTGCATTTTTGAAAAAGTCTATATTTTGTTTTGTTTTCAGATTATCATTGTACACGTTTATTGTACACATAATTTAAAAACAAATAGAAAAAGAATTTTAAAAATCCTATCATTCAGTTGTTGATATTTTGCTGTTTCCTCCTAATCACTTTGAGAATGTACATATGTTTTGATACATTCAAAAATATTTATTCTATTTTACAACCTACACTTTTCACTCATTTTTATGTCATAAGCACCTTTCCATTAATTTTTCTTCAAAGACTTTATTTTTAATGGTGTATAATAGTGCATTATGTAAATGTAGCATACTCATTTGAGCAGTTGTTTCCTGTGTGATGTTGAGCAAATTATTTAACGTCTCTATGTGTCAGTTTTCTCTTTAGTATAATAGAGTTAATATAGTATAGTATAATAGTATAATATAGAAGTTTTCTCTTCTAGTATAATAGAATCTACTTTATAAGGTTAGTGTAAGGATTGAAGAAGTAAATACATATAAAGTACTTAGAATAATTCTAGTCAGAGAGTAAACATTAAATATGTGCTTGCTATTTATTATTATCATCATGGTTTTGTAAAAATGCATATTTGCCTGAATTTTTTATTACTTTTATAATAAATTACTACAGAGGGAATTATTGGCCAAAGGGTGTTAACATTTTAAGGCTCTTAATTTGCATGGTCAGATAGTCCTCTAGTAAGGCTGTTCTATTAATATTTTATATTTCCAGCAGAGTATGGGATGCCTATTTCTCCATATCCTCTGAAACATTAGTTATTTTCCTTTTCTTTATTCTTCATCAAAACAGATTATCTTAGATATCTGTAATGTCCTTGAGCTTCCCTGTCTGGATTAGAACTCAAACCTGGTCCTTCTGGCTGTTCTCAGATAGAGATTGACTTTGGGTTTGGATTTTCTTTTTTATGACTTGAAAATGAATGGTTTAGAAATTGATCTTCATTTATTTTTTGTTTGTTTGACTAATCCAAATGGAGAATCTCTGTCATTTAGTAAATGAATTTAACCCATTTATGTTTGTTGTGATTTTCTGTGTATTTTGCTTTTTGTTTTCTGGTAGTAGATTCCATAGGCCACCAACTCAATAGATATTTGTGAGATGCTGACCTAGGGTCTCTGGGGTCTGTTCCAGAAACCACCCAGATTGAGGATCCCCGGGTACAATGGCGGCGGGAGCAGGAACACATGCTGAAGGATTACCTGGTGGTGGCCCAGGAGGCTCTGAGTGCACAAAAGGAGATCTACCAGGTGAAGCAGCAGCGTCTGGAGCTTGCACAGCAGGAGTATCAGCAACTGCATGCCGTCTGGGAGCATAAGCTGGGCTCCCAGGTCAGCTGTGAGTACCTCCCACTGCCTGCGCCCCCACCAGCACCAGCAGGGAATGGATACATTGAGTCCTGCCAATAGTGCTTCTCAAATCTGCCCCTTTTTCTCCATCTCCACTCCTTGTCCAAAATACCATGCTGTCGACTGCTCATTTTGCTCCTACCTGGGCCTTGCAGTGATTCGTTTGCCATTTGCATTTCATCTCATTTCATTTGTAACCATCTCAGAATGCCAATTGGATTATGTATCTCCTTGTTTAAAACTCTCAGTGGCTGGGGGAAGTGGAAGTGGGGAGTTCTTGTTTAATGGGTACAGTTTCAGTTTGGGAAGATGAAAAGGTTCTGGAGAAGGATGGTAGGACAACAGTGTGAATGTACTTAATGCCACTGAATAGCACACTAAAAAATGTTTAAAATGGTAAATTTTAAGCTATGTATATTTAAAAACAAGCAAAAGAAAAAATAATAAAAATAAATAAATTTAAAAATAAAAACAAACAGCCTTCAGTGGCTTCCCACCACTCTTCTCATGGCCCACACAGCCCTCTGCGATCAGGCCCCTGCCAGCGGCTCCTGTCTCCTCTCATGCTGTCACTCATGAGGTTCAGACACACTGAGTCCCCCCATCCCCATTCCGCACCCCCAGCCTGCCCTGCACTTGTCTACCTCAGGGCTTTTGTCTTTGCTGTTCCCCTTCCTAGAATGCTTTTCCACCCATCCATTTGAAAGGCTCACTCCTTCCCACCCTTCAAGTACCATCCTTCCGGTCATCGCCTCTGAGAGGCTTGCTCTGGCAGTTCTACCAAAAGCCTCCCTTCTCCAGCAGTGGCCTCTGCCATGGCTCTCTGTTTTCTTCATAGCACATATCACAACACACCTTTTTATATCTCGGTATTTTCTCCACTAGAATATAAACTTGGTAAGGGCAGGGCTCCTATCCTCTTTCCTGGTACCCGCAGGAGGCAGCGGGCACACCAGAGTCCCCGTCTTTCACTGCCAGTGCCATACAGATCAGTAGTTGTCAGGGAGCCCACGGACCTTTGCCAATACGTTGAGGGGTTTTTTTCCCTTTACCGCTATTCCTAGTAACCAAATCTTTCCTTTGTTGAGTGCTTATTACATGCCAAGCACTCTGCTATGGTCTGAATATGCTCTTTCGATTAATCTTCATAACAATTAACATCCCCTTTAACACATAAGGAAACTGAGGCTTAGGAACAGCATCATGCCCAAGGCCTTACAGTAGGTGAAAATAATAACTTGAAACCCATTCTGTCATCCCTCCACATCCTCAGTGTGGGCCGGGCCATGGGGACCAGGATAGGGCCATAGTGTCAAGGTGGCTGTGGCTGGGTTGGGCCACTGACGCTCCTCACTCCTTCTCACTTTGAGACTTTACGTCTGCTGGCAGGAGGGGGCAAACCCTGTCAGTTACTCACTGTAACAGCTCTGCCCTTTTCCTTAGCAACTCAGGACAACCCCCAGAATCTCAGAGATTATAGGAAGTAATTATGTTACATTTGTTAGCTATTTCTGTGTCATTTAATGTTCTAGAGACCATCATGGGGGTTTTAGCACTTAATCTGTTTGGTCAGTTCGGGGTGCCTTAACAAAATACCATAGACTGGGTGGCTTAAACAACAGGCATTTATTTTCTCACAGTTCTGGAGGCTGGAAGTCCAGGATCAGGGTGCCAGCACGGTCAGGTTCCGGTGAGGGCCTCTTGCTGGTTTGCAGACAGCAGCTTGTCACTGTGTCCTCACATGACAGAGAGAGAGAGAGAGAGAGCTCTCTGATGGGTGTCTCTTCCTGTAATGGCACTAATCTCATCATGGGGTACTCACCCTCATGACCTCATTGAAACCTAATAATCGCCCAAAGGCCTCATCTCCGAATGCCATCACTTTGGGGATCAGAGCTTCATCATGAGAATTTTGGAGAGACACAGTTCAGTCCATAGCATGATCCTTAACACAGTCCCAGAAGTGAGATGTTACTGTCCTTATTGAAACTCAGATTTGAAGAAGTGAAGTCATTATTGTTTATCTCTCTCTAAAGTCCCACAGTGTTAAAAAGGGGCAGGGGTGTGTAAAAAACACCTGTTTTGGCGGACAGGTTATTTACATGGACCCAAAGTATTATCCCACAAATCACTTATTAATTCCAGAAGGTAAAATGTGCTTTTGCATTGGAGAGAGACGTGCAGCCGCCGCTTTAACAGGTGGTAAAATTAGCATCACTAATAATGAGAACAGGTGCCATCGTGTGCCTTCGGATGTGACGCAGTAAAAACGTCATGGAGGATCCCTCGCAGAAATATTTAATCTGGACCTAATCATGAGCACAGCCAGACAAACCCATAATGTGGAATATTCTATAGGATATTTTTTTAAAGCCTAAAAAGACGGACCAACCAAATGAAATGTACCTTGAATTAGACCTGACCTGGGGGAGAGGGCAGCCACACAAGACATTCCCAGACAATTGGAGACTTTTCTCAGGTGTGATAATGGTGTTCTAGATATACAGCAGAACATCCTTGTTTTTAGAAGATACATGTGATGTCATAGCTGTAACTTATTCCAAAAAAGGTCCAGGAAAGGAAAAAGAAGAAGAAAAAGAAAGAAAAGAAAGGAGAGGTGAGGGGAGAGGGTAGGAAAGGGAAGGAAAAATAAAGGAAAAGCTGGTGCCGGGCCAACTGAACAGTATAGTAGATGTCCCTGATGCACTGATGACTTGGAATATGCCAGGTTTCAGTGTTTGCCACCATTTCTAATAATCTTTTGTGGGGGGCTTACTATGAAGCAGACATCCTACTGAAAGAAAGAAAGAACTGGGGTGGGAAGGGGGATGGCAAGAATAGTTGTGGGAAAATGTTACACATCGTGGATCTAGGTGAAGGATGTATCAATATTCATTATACTGTTCTTTCAAGTTTTCTATAGATACAAAGTTTCCAAAATTAAAAGAGTCAAATGTGGCAGGAATGAAGCATTCCTATGAGAAGCACTGTATTGGGAGGTGGCAGCCATTGGATTCTGAAGTCAGAAGGCCTGGGCATCCTCTTGAATAATGTATTCCACCTCTTTAAGTTTCTAGTTCCTTATCTTTAACTATGGAAATGTTAATAGTGCCTTCATCTCATGGGTCCGTGTCCAGGTATCTCAACCTCAACACCATGAATATTTTGGCCCGGGGAAATCTTTGTGGGGGCTGTGTATTGTAGGATGTTTAGCCACATTCCTGTTCTATACCCACCAGACGCCAGTAACATCCCCCCACTGCAAGTTGGGACAACCAAAAATGTCTCCAGACATTGCCCAACATGTCCAAGGGGGTTAAATTGCAGGCCAGGTGCGGTGGCTCACGCCTGTAATCCTAGCACTTTGGGAGACCGAGGCGCGAAGATTGCTCAAGGTCAGGAGTTCAAAACCAGCCTGAGCAAGAGCCAGACTCCGTCTCTACTAAAAATAGAAAGAAATTAATTGGCCAACTAAAAATATATAGAAAAAATTAGCCAGGCATTGTGGCACATGCCTGTAGTCCCTGCTACTTGCGAGGCTGAAGCAGAAGGGTTGCTTGAGCCCAGGAGTTTGAGCTAGGCTGACGCCACGGCACTCACTCTAGCCCGGGCAACAGAACGACTGTCTCAAAAAAAAAAAGGAGGGGTTAAATTGCCTCCAGTCGAAAACCACTAGTCTAGCTAAAACACCCGGTGCAATTTCTTTAGAACATACTAATGGCTCAATAAGAAGTCTTACTGACAGGAAACGCATAATATTTTGAGAGTGTGGACTCTGGAGCCTGACTGCCTGGGTTCAAATCCAAGATGTGCAAATCACAGCAGTTGTAACCTTGTACATGTTACACCACTTCTGTGCCTCAGCTTTCTTCATGTATAAAGCCAGTCTAATAATGGGATCACCTTCACAGGAGTGTTAGGGGGCTTAAATTAGTTAACAAATATAAAGTACTTGGAGTAGTACTCATCATACTCTCAAGTTCTCGGTAAATAGTCACAGTTATTAATTAACTGGCATTGTAAATGAGAAAGAGTTCTTACAGATCCATGGAACTAGTAAGAATAAATGCAAGATCAAAGGTAGGAAATAAATGATGCAGTTCCTCTGCGCTGTCCTGTGACTTCCAGGCACTCCCAAGAGTTCCAGGAGCCTCAAAGGCACCACGATTTTGAATGTCAAAGATCTTCCATCTGAAAGGACTGGGGTCATTTCAGGCAACTGGATCTGGGATCCAAACCAAATAGGAATTGGGGGACCTCCCAGCCCAAGCATCCCAGTTAAACGAGGCATGACTCAAGCCTCTTTCTTCGGGTTTTACAAGCCAGGTTTGCCTTCCAAGTCCAGCTCTCAAGGCACGACAGACAGGTGAGGTCACATGTCTGTCCTTTAATGCAGATGGCTTGCCAAGGCTTGTGAGGGTTTTGCCACCCAGCTTGGCTGCTGTGGGTCCCAGACACAGGTGGGGTCCCGCCCTGGGGGTGGAGACTTTGTTGTCAGCTCTCTGGATAATCTCTACTTTTGTGGGGAGGGAGAAGGGAACTGATATTTAATGTGCACCTGTTATGTGCCTACAGGGCAATATGCTAGGCACTATATATAGGTAGCCTCCCTCCCCACTCATACATACAATCCTGCAAGGTGGAGCTGTTCCCATTCTACAGACAAGGAAACTGAGGCCCCAGAAGAGGAAATGGCTTCCCCAAAGTCACACTGGTAAAACGTGGCAGATGTATCTGACCTCAAAACCAATTTTCTTAATTTAATCTAAGTCAACCAGTCAAATGCTACGGTTTTGGGGCTACGCTTGGTTCCTCCCGTCCTTTAAAAAGTGAGGACTCGGGAGAGCTGGGTTCTTTGGAACCTCACCATGCTTCTTCCCCTTTTTAGGCCTTGGTTTCCCATTTGAAAATAAATTATCAGGAGCCCCGCCATTTAAAATGCCAGTTGAACCACCTACCTGATTTCACATTCCTAAAACAAAGAAAATATCAGATAAGAGATTTTTTTTAAAGGACAGGGAGAATTAAAGGAGAAAGAGCACCATTAAAATTTGGAAGCTGGAAAGTAGACAGACAGGTGACAGCATCTTAAGTAGACCTGAGAAAAGAGACAATGGGCTGATAGTGGGGGAAGCTGCCAACACTGTTCTCCAGGGCACTTGCAGAAGCCTTAGGAGTCTGTGACAGCAGCTGTCTGTGGAAGTAGGAGTGAAGGGAGGAGGGTCTCAAACAAAGAGAACTTGATGGAAATTGTTTCTGAGTCAGTTAGACCATCATATCCCCTCCCTAAATCAGTACAGCCAGGCAGCTACCATTTCCAACCTGACAAAATACTGTAGGTTTATTTTTTGGAGTGGGTAAAACAGAGTTTCTGAACTCGAGAACACCAGGCACATTCAGAGCTGGGGTGCACCATATTGAGATCACAGTGAGTTAAGTCTACCTGGGAATACTGGGTTTTGAGACCTCAGCCCTGATCCCATTTGGTGTTCAGAATGGTGACCAGCCATTACCCTCTAGGCTGGACAGCAGAAAAGTCTACTGGAGGCCGGGTACGGTGGCTCACACCTGTAATCCTAGCACTCTGGGAGGCCGAGGTGAGCGGATTGCTCAAGGTCAGGAGTTTGAAACTAGCCTGAGCAAGAGCGAGACCCCATCTCTACTAAAAATAAAAAGAAATTAATTGGCCAACTAAAAATATATAGAAAAAATTAGGTGGGCATGGTGGCACATGCCTGTAGTCCCAGCTACTCGGGAGGCTGAGGCAGGAGGATTGCTTGAGCCCAGGAGTTTGAGGTTGCTGTGAGCTAGGCTGGCACCACGGCACTCTAGCCCGGACAACAAAGTGAGACTCTGTCTCAAAAAAAAAAAAAAAAAAAAAAAAAGTCTACTGGAAATCTGACCAGAGCAAACAGATATAAAGAGAAAAGCTGTAAGGACACTGACCTCGAGGAGTCCTGGGTGAAACAGTGCAGCCAAATCATGTGCCACGAAACCCACAAGCTCTACTCCAATCAGCATTTTGGGCTCCCATCCTTTAAATGTGAGCAGACAGCTTCGATTCCAGATATCCGAGGAAAGCTAACAGGGAGAATAGAGACTCAAACCAACACATGGTGAAGGGGAGTTGTTTGGAGGGGTCAAGGAATATGCATGTGGAGAAGGAAACCCCAAGAGAAGTCGCATAGCTGAGAAGTAAGAACAGGTGCTCCATTTTTAAAAAAGGAACTTTCGGAGAACAAAAAACCTTTGGGAATTCAAATATGAGAGTAGAAATGAAAACTCTGCAGGAAGGCTAGGAAATAAAACTGAAGAAATCTTCTAAAAAGCAGAGCAAAAATACAATGAGATGGAAAACAGGAGGGAAAAATAGACCACCTGGCCAGGAAATCTACCATCTGAGGAAAAAACGTTCCAGATAGAGCAGAGGAAACAGGAGAAGCTTCGCTGAAATAACAGAGAAACCTTTCCCAGAACTGAGGGAGTGTTTTTTTTAGCCTGAAAGGGTTTGCTGAGTATGCAACACAGTGGATGAAAGTCACCTCCCACCACACTATGGCATTGTGGGACTTCAAACACGGGACAGTTCAATATTCCCAGAGCTTTCAGAGAGAAAAACCAGGTCACACTGAAATAATCAAGACTCAGAATCTCTCCAGACTTCTCACCAGTCACACTGGGAATCTAAAGGACAATGGCGCAACACTGTCCGCACTTCAAGAAAAATTGTTTCTGACCTCGAATTCTATATCCAGCAAAACTACCTTTAATCAGGTGTAGTGTAGAATAAGGATATTTTTAGACACGGAAGATCTCAGAAAGTTTATTTCCCTCACAGTTTCTTACTCAGGAAGCTGCTGGGGGTAATGGTCCACCAAACTGAAGGGATAGACCGCAGAGAGGAAGACATGGTATACAGGAAGGAGGGGAGTGGTGAGGAGATTCCCAGAGTAACGTGCCGGGGAATCTCGGGATGCCAACCCGGCAGAGAGCAGCCGGCTCCCCACCGAAGCCTGGCAGGAGCCAGGGCAGGAGAGACCCAAAAAGAGGAAACTGGCCGACCGTTTGTTGGTCTGGACTCTGTGACGGGACATTTGGATAACTGGAAGAATATGAGGCTGAATTAGTGATAAGACTGTAGAAACTGAGCAAATATGAAAATGACAATTATTAACCCTAGGGGAAAAAAACCAAAAGTGCCGGAAAGGAAAAGTAAGCTCAGCTAGCTGATTCCCCCCTGACTAGTGTTTGCAGAGTAAAAATAATGCAAATACTGAAGATTGCTCTCACCCAGAGTATGCTTTCAGGAGGACAGGGAGGAGGGAGACGGGGGTGTGCGTGGTGTAGGTGCTGGGGAAAGAAGGGAGCTAAGTCCCCTTCCTCCGGAGAGTAAGCGAACGTGTAGTGCTGCAGACGGAAAAGAGAGGCGACCAACGTGTGTGTGTCAGCGGACTCAGAGGAAGCTACCGAAGACCCAGGCTGAACACGTCCCTTTTGGGGTGTGGGTTACTTTTGGGGTGTGGAATACTCTTTCTATAGCAGACCTCATACTATGTTGGACTCTTACACTGTGTTCACCTATAACTTCAACAAAAACTAAAATTTAAAACTATTGAAAAATGGGACAAGACTGTCTTTAAAGTCTTGTTTGCTATAAAATTCTTCTGGTAGACGCTAGTGAAGGCTTGCAGACGCCCAGGGGAGGCTGATGACCTGTTTTCTTGATGGGAGTGCTGACGACTTGATTATGTTCCTTTCGTGAAAACTCATCAGGCTGTATACGTGTGATTTGTGCATTTTTATGTATGTATTTTTTTTACTTCAATTGAAAGTGTACTTAAAAAATAGTAAGTAATAGATCTCTGAGCATGCCCAAGGAACACTTAGGCATCCCTCAAGTCAGCCCTGGTGTGACTGGTCCCCCCAGCCAGTCTCTCCCTGTCCAGGTCAGGTCCTGCCATGTTTAACACGCTCTTCCAGGCACATTCGCCTGGACATCTCCCCAGAGAGCAGGCCCATGTCCTGAGGACACAAACTGATCAACGGGACCAGGTGCTCACAGACCAGGCACCCCACTTCGAGAACCTTTCTGTGTGTACCCTGTCTTAATGCCACACTAACTGCTCTTGTCTTTCACTCTGTTCTTACTGTTGATCAGTGGGTAACAAAAAGAGTTAATTGCCTTAACGTTTTGTCGAAAAGTGCCCGTTTGGAGAATACATCAGGTCCTTGAATAACGTCATTTACGTCAATGTTTTGTCATGACATTGATGAGGAAAAAAAATCGCTTCCTACCCGGGGCCACTGCCTGCGCGGAGTGTGTCCGTTCTCCCCACGTCTGTGTGGGTTTTCTCCAGGTACTCCAGTTTCCTCCCAGGTCCCAGAGCTGTGCACGTTAGGTGAACCGGCGTGACTGCATGGTCCCGGTCCAAGGGCGTGTGGTGTGAGTTCGCCCTGTAATGGCATGGCGTCCTGTGCAGGGTGGGTTCCCATTCCCACCTGGCTCCCTTAGCTACAGGGATGGGCTCTGGCCACCTACCACCCGCCACCCTGAACTAGAATAGAGTAAATTATCTTACTTGTTTTTATTATTCTTTCTTAAATATATGTATAGCTCACATTTATTTCAATGTTTATTTTTATTTTTATTGTTAATTTTTTTTGAGACAGAGTCTCACTCTGTTGTCTGGGCTAGAGTGCCATGGCGTCAGCTCACAGCAACCTCAAACTCTTGGGCTCAAGCGATCCTCCTGCCTCAGCCTCCCGAGTAGCTGGGATTACAGGCATGCGCCACCATGCCCGGCTAATTTTTTCTATATATTTTAGTTAACCAATTAATTTCTTTCTATTTTTAGTAGATACAGGGTCTCGCTCTTGCTCAGGCTGGTCTCAAACTCCTGAACTCAAATGATCCGCCCGCCTCGGCCTCCCAGAGTCCTAGGATTACAGGCGTGAGCCACCGCGCCCGGCCTATTTCAATGTTTAATATTAAAGGTGTTTTGGTCTTTATGTAGAAGTTTGGTGATGTTTTGTGACCAGAAATAGGTCACAGGAACTTAACTCTTGTTTACATCAATTAGCCTGTGGTCACATTGGTTAGGATGTACACGTTTTGCTTAAAGTCGCAGTTCCTAAGAACCCATTGTCAACGTTAGGTGAAGACTTACTGTATGCGTAAGGCAGTGCTTCCAGATAACTATCCAAATAGGGTTTTCCCTGAAATCCGCAAGTCCAGCAAAAACCAGAGGATTTGGAAGATAGGAAATGAAAACTTCAAATTGGAAATGAAACATCTCTGTACCTGGATTCCTTATTCCCCACCCCCGTGTTGCCCCAACTCATCTCTTCTGGTAAACTCCAGCTGCCACCGCCGCCACCAACACCACCATCATCATCGTCGTCATCATAAACTCATGCACTGTTGCCCATGGTGCAAAAGACTTTTTATGTTGTTATGCAGAGCATTTTTCTCTTTCCTCAAACTTCAGCCATCACGTTTTAACTTGCCTCATGCATAATCAAAAGGCCCTTAAATGATTTTAACCAAATCCAAAGAGCAGCATCCCACTCATGACTGTCACTTCTACCTCTGAAACACTGAAAACTACCAGCCATTGCCAAACAAGCTACTCTATCCTCAGACTAATCCAAGTCAGGTGACCTGGCTGGTGTGAATAGGCAGAGCATTCAGGTGATGGGAGGTGGACAGGGGAGATGATGAAATTGCTCAGTGTGATGAAGCACTCATGGGGGAAATACTTCTCTGGCCTCTCTACCAAGAATAACTGTTCTTTTCTGAACAGTGAGGTTGTGTTTATCCTAAGGACACCACGGTTCTTGTATGCGGCCCTATTTCCCTCTTCATATCACCAGCTAGGAAGCTCAGAGCCAGGTTTATGGTGACTCTGGTTAGGAAGCAGAATCTCATAATATGCAAGGAGCCCTGACCTCATGCCTGTCGCCAGTTTGCTTCCTCACCCTTTTTTTCCCTTTGACTCATACATTCCTTAAATGTATTTTACACCATAGTGTTCATTTCCATAGGCCTCAAAATCCTTTTCCAAGACATAAACACTATTTTTAAAATGCAGTAGATTGTAACTACATGATAGAGCTATGGTTAAACATTGGAAGGTAACCTGGGAAAAAGATAATTGTATTGGGGTGGCAGGATTCTACTATAAAGTAGAATAAATATTTTTAGTTTTTCCGATAACAAAAATATACACTTATGTTAAAAAATATGGAAAAGAGAAAAATACAGAGATGAAAATTGATTATCATTATTCAACTCTTTAGATATCAGTGTTATCTTTTTGGTATATTCCTTTACGGTCTTTTTTAGATGCATATGTGCATGTTTATATTTGTAAACTGTGTATATTTTCCAAATTTAAATTACTCTTTAAATTGCATAAGTTCCATAGTCCCCATTTTATGCATGTACCATGTTTATTTAACAAATCCCCCTTTGTTGGACATCTGGGTTGTTTACTTTTAGTCCTCCTTTTTGAGTTTGTTTAGATGGCTAAATAAGCCAACTTTGCTGAAATGTATTTCTTCTACTGAAATTATTATTTTTTTTTTACAGTGATCTCTGGTTCATCATCCAGCTCCAAGTATGACCCTGAGATCCTGAAAGCCGAAATTGCCACTGCAAAATCCCGGGTAGGACCTCTTTGCCTGTGCCATTGATGGGGGTCACTGAGGTCTTAGGCACCTAGCCCACCCACAAGGCCAGAGTAGATGCTTCAGCCAGGCCCTGGCAGCCAGGGCTGACTAACAAGGCCCTAACTAATAACAGTAGAAGCAGAAGTCATAGTCCTAGTAATGGTAGCTATAGTTGCCATTTCACAATCCATCACCGTATAGCAGGCATAGTGTTAAATGCTTCACGAGTATTGTCTTATGTCTTTGTAACAACCCCATGAAGTAGCTACTGTCATTAGCTGCATTTTAAAGATGAGCAAACAGAGTCTTAGGGGAGCTAAGAAATTGCCCAAGGTCAAGAGACTCAAGTCTTACCCTGAAGTCCTTAATGCTATCTTCCTAGCTACTGATTATTCTACATTATCTTATTTAATTACCTCATTATTACCTTAAAGGATAAATAATATTATTCTTATTTTACTGATAGGGAAACTGAGGCACAGCAGTTAAATGACCTGCTCATGGTAAAGTCAGTATTTTTAACACTGGATTGGTTAAACTCAGAATAGTCTCCACAAGCTCAGAAGCTTGCAAGAAGACATAAATGGGGGCAGTGGGGCGAGAGGTGAGGCAATAGGGAGTAGTGGGGACTGCGTAAGCAAGAGAGGTATGCCATGTCTAAAGAGGTCATAGAATTTCAGCTCTAGTCTATTATGCTCGTGCTGGAATGTGGGCTCAGTGTTGCCAGATCTTCAGGTATTTTTAGAGAGGATTTCTATATGTCTAGGTTTATTATATAAAATTTCTCAAGATTTAATTATTAGCAACTTAATAATACCATGCAGGCCAAACAAGACTGCAGGCTGGATCTAACTCCTGGAGCATGTCTTGCTTCTAAAGTTACTGCGTTGTCTCTTAATCTCATGGGAAACACTCTTAGATCCTTTGCCTGCTTTAAGTAGTGCACGGCCTTGGAAATTGCTATTGTCCTGGTCTACCAGAACAGGAAAGGGAGGCTCAGGATGGCAGGGAGGTGGCTTGAGAGAGGTCCTACAGTGAGGAAGTGGGAAGACCCTACTCTGTCCAAGCTCAGTCTGCTCCAGTCCACTTCCTGTTTCCAGGAAGCAAGAGCTGCCCAGGTCTTACCCACAGGAAAACTGGCTGGGATGCAGACTGAACACACAGCTGCAGAGACCAAGACCAACACCAGTGAGGGCAGGGGGTTGTGACCAAGGCGGCCCTAGGGATGCTGACCTGAGTCATCGTGCAGGCACAGTGAGGGGATCTGGGCTCCCCTTCGGGGAGAAGGCAGCTGCAGCTTGATGTCAGCCTCTGACCCAGCTCGTGTGTGTGGCCTTCTGCCCTATAGGTCAACAAGCTGAAGAGAGAGATGGTTCACCTCCAGCATGAGCTGCAGTTCAAAGAGCGTGGCTTTCAGACCTTGAAGAAGTAAGTGCACCCTGCCATGCAGAGCATGGCACGCCCCACCCAGTGCCCCTCTTGCCCTCTCTCGTCTCTCTCTCCTTTGGTCCCTTTCTCCCTTCTCCAAATGTGGCTCTCTGATCATTCAAGTTCTCTTCCACTGGCACTTCCTGAAGATACTGTCACCCAAGGGTGGGTTTTGGAAAGAAGAAAGGGAAATCGTTCAGACCACAGAGCTCTCATTGTCCTCTGAACTCCCAAAGCTGTTAAGGTCTGTTCCGCTCAGCTGAGTTTTACTGTCCAGGCATGGAAACAAGCGTTGTCAAGCATTCCTGTTAACACCTCTCATCTCCTCTAATAGGTCCTGTATGGTCTCATAGACACATGATCAGAGCACATTCTTTTTTTCCACGGCCCCTAAAAGTGAGCAGCTACTTCACCCACTGCTCTGCTGAAGGAACAACGATCTCTTCCAGCCAAAATAAATTACTGGAAAAGTATACACTATGCCACGCACACTTTACTCTGCGGGAGACTAAAGGAGTTTCCAGGATTAACTTTGACCAAATGTAATTTTCACTTTTAGAAGCTGACTGGCAGCCGACGAAGATATAGCTCTGTGTTACTTACGAGCAGTTGTCTTAACTGTCACGATTATGTTTAGACTAGCTGAGATTTGACATTTGTTTCCTCGGTGCCTGGAAACCCTGTCAGTGTTTCTACGTGGGTACACTCATTTGATCCTCATAGCAACTCTGTAAGGAATGTTCTCTTAGCTAATTTTATAGATGAGGAAACTGAGTCACATAGCAAGTGCTCAAGAAATGTTAGCTTATTGTTATTATTAACCACAGCATGTAACCAAGACTCAGTCACTGAATTGTGTTCAGTATATCCGACGGATTGATTGGGCGATCGTTACAAAGGATGCCTGGTAGCCCTCTCGGAAGCTCTAAGCAGGACATCTGGTAGATTTCTCCCTTCCGAGAGGCATCTCACTTAGATTCCCAGGAGGCCACACCTGTACAGATGGCTATTTCTGTGGTCACTTGCGCGCGCGCGCTCTCTCTCTCGCGCTCGCGCGCGCTCTCTCTTTCTCTCTCTCTCTCTCTCTCTCTCTCTCTCTCTATCTCTCTCTCTCTATCTTTTCCTCATTCCCTGAACTTCAAGTCCACCCCCACCATTCTATGGCCATCACCCTAACTCTCTGGAGGTCTGTCTCCAAGCCCTGTTAATTGAGGGAACTGTGTCCATCCATTGAGGGGCTGGTTGGTTCTTATCTTCCCACCCTCCAAGTCCCCACCACCCAGGGTGAGCCACCATGAATCCAGCACAACACATGGTATAAGAAAGCATAGTTTTGTGTTATAAATTGTGTATAATTCTTTTGTTTTACAAATTATTACAAATGATGGGTTAAGCCTAGCACAGTGGCTCATTCCTATAATCCTAGCATTCTGGGAAGCCAAAGGTGGGAGGATAGCTTGAGACCAGGAGTTTGAGACCAGCCTGAGCAAGACTGAGATCCCATCTCTACAAAAAATAAGGAAAAATTAGCTGGGCGTGGTGGTGTACATCTGTAGTCCCAGCTCCTTAGGAGGATGGCTTGAGCCCAGGAGTTTGAGGTCGCAGTGAGCTGTGATTATGCCACTGCCCTCATGCCCAGACAACAGAGCAAGACTCTGTCTCACAAATAAATCAATACATACGTACATGCATACTTTATATATGTCTGTTTATATCTATGTATACATATGCCAATCCTGTCTCTCAAACCAGATTCTAAACTTGTCAAAGCCAGGGACCATGCTTTATACTTCTTGGTAATCTTTAGTAGCACCAATGACAGTTTGGGGCAATAGTGTGAGCTTAGAAAATTCCTCTTTTTTGACCTATTAAAGCAATAGCCTCAGTCCTCCACTTTCAGCGGAGCAGCTTCTGAGCACATAGTTTAAGAGCTACTCACTCCCACATCAGCCCACCAAATGCGCTCTGCCCTCCTCCCGCTCCTGTAGTCCTCAAGAGCTTCTGGTTAGAACACTTCCCATTATTCTCTGAGCCAACGCAAACCTATTTTACCGCTTTGTCACCCTGTAGCAGCATTGAAAATTCTTGTCGTTTGGTAAGCTGATGCTGAAACCCCGAAGACAAGCCTCCTTGCCCTCCCACCCCTCTGCCCCATGTTTGATATCAGGCCCAGATAAGACTCCTTCGCAGCTCTGGCCGCCCACACTCCCTAGCTGGGAGCCTGGCTCGGCATCCGGTGTGGAGGAAGTCCTCCGCTTTAGTGAGAGCATGGTTAGGAATGCACCTTTAAGAGGCAGATGGCCCAGGTTCAAATCTCAGTTCCCTGGTTCCTTAGAAAAGTGACTTAATTCCTCTGAGCTTCAATTTAGTGGTTGTAAATATCGAGTTGGATGATCCATGTCAAGTATGTGATGGTACCTGGCACAGAGGAAGGGCTCAGTGAGAGGGGGGTGGGGTAGTGACCTCTAGCTGGTTGCCTGCTTGGATGGGAACTCGAGGAACTCATGTCTGCCCACCCTAGGCTAGACTCTGTGCTGAGTAAACACTTTAGACTCGCTACCTCATTTCATTCTCTTGACCCACACTTAAGATTTTTTGTTGTGCCCTGTTTTATTGATGAGGGCAATGACAGTGTTAAAATATACCCAAGGCCACCCACCCAGCAAGTGTCCGAGCTGGGTCTGGAACCAGGACTATTGGATTTTGAAGCTCATGTCTTAATACCTGCCTTCCTGGCATCATCCCTAATAAACTTTCTCCCCATACCCGAAAAGTATAAGGCCCCTTTCCAGCTCCCTTGGAATGCTTTTCAGGGTCTAACAGGGGTCAATCTAGTCACTTCTACTTCTTAGCCTCCTCTCTCAGCAGAACACAAGGGAAGGTAAACTCAGCCTTAAGGAGTTTCCAGGATAATGTTGATCAAATGTAATTTTCACTCCTAGAAGCTGGCAGCGAGTAGGATACAGCTCTGTGTTTCTTAAGAGCAGTTGTGTTGCGTGTCACGGCTGTGATTATGCTAGCTGAGATTCCTTGATTATACTAGCTGAGTTACTTTGTGCCACGAATCCATTTGTTCAATTCATAGTCAGCAACCCTAGTTCTAAAAAGAAAGAGGAAGAGGTTGATGAGGACTGAAGGATGCCTCTTGGAGGAGATTGAAAGAAAAATCAAGACTTTGATTTTTTTGCTTGGGACTTTGGCCGGTCCGCCCCCGTTGAGCGCTTGTAGGTAGGAAAGAAGGGAGACCGGGCCTGCGCCCCTGTGGGAGGAGGGCGGCGCAGCGCCCCTGCAGGTCACAGGGGCCGCGTGCCCAGGTGGGAGTCGTCTGGACAGGGCCGGGAGGAGGGGGCTGCCGTGCCACATAACTGTGGCTACCGGGTGTGTGAGTCTCTAACGGCCTGAGAGAAAGGACAGCCGAGGGATTTGGGCATCCTAAAACACATGCACCCACCCCCGGCACGCGCGCACACACACACACACACACACACACACACACCCCACACACACACACACCACACACACACACACACACCACACACCACACACACACACACACACACACTGCATTTTAGGGATAGTGGTGGCCTAAAGATACCCCAAGGATACAGGAAGGGTGATCCCCATTGTATCTCCATTTAATTCACCACTGTGTCCCCTACAAAAACCAGTCTATTCCTGGA
>CAUYRT010088412.1:0-64879 GCA_963574885.1 Lepilemur ruficaudatus
ACTCTCTGTTAGTAAGTTACACATTCTTTCATGATTCTTTTGGTGGTTGACCTAGAGATTACAACATATACATTGATTTATCAGGATCTATTATAGATTAATATTGTACCATTTTCAGACAATTAAAAAATTTTAGAACACAACTCCATTTATTCTCTCTGACCTTTTATGCTATTATTGACTTTTATTTTAATTAAGTATTTTAACCCCATAAGACAGTATTACTACTTTTGTTTATTTATACATTCAATATTAATTTAGATCACGGTTTCTCAACTTTGGCACTACTGACATTTTAGGTTAGGTGCTTCTTTGCGTAGGGTCTGCCCTAGGCATTGTAAGGTGTTTGGTAGCACCCCAGCTCTCTACCCACTGGATGCCAGTAGCACCCCCACCACCACCCCAGGTTATGAATACCAGAAATGTCTCCACATGGTGCCAATATTTCCCAGGAGGCAAAACTGACTTCAGCTGAGAACCACTAATTTAGATTTTTTTACACAAATATCTTATCCTGCTCTTTATTTCTTCTTGCATTTCTGTGCTTTTCTTTGGGATAATGTTCCTTCTACCTTCAATTTTTTTTTTCTAGTATGTTTCTTTCGAAAAAAAAAATCCCCCTAGTTTTAGTTTGCCTGGAAACATTGTCTTTTTATGTTCATTGTTAAGGATATTTTCGATGGGCAAGAATTATTGGCAGCTATTTCCTTTCAGTGGTTTACTTTCAAAGGAGCAACAATTAATTTTTCGACAGAAACTATGGAATGATATTGTTAATTCTCAACCACCACCACCCTCCCTAGTTATTTTTAAGATTTTCTCTTGGTCTTTAGTTTGATCAGTTTTAGCATGACATTCCCAGGTATCGCTTCTTTGTATTCATCCTGTCTGAGGTTCATAGTGTTTCTTCAATCTGTGGCTTGCTATCATTTATCAGCTTCGGAATGTTCTCAGCCACAATCTCTTCAAATATTGCCTCTGTCCCATTCCCTCCCTCTTCCCTCTGGGACTCCAAATTCACATGGTTAGACCTTTTCACTGTGCCTTGTATTTCCTTGGTGTTTTGATGTGGAGCTTGTAGCCCTTCAGCCTCACTTCCAGCTGATCTGGGTGGGTTCTTTGTTGACAAATCTTCAACACAGGCATCACTGGGTTTTTCTTTTTGGGTTGCTCTGATTTCCAGGAATGGGGTCTTCCATTTTTCTACCTAGACTTGACTTCCAGCTTTCTGGGAGGCTCCAAAAAAAGAATGAGAATCTCAGCATGTAACATTCACCTAAATATTTGGTAGACTGATTCCTATGTATTTATTGTGACATTATTGCATTAATTGTACCTGGCATCCTCTGGTCTAATGATCCCCCAGTTTACTCTCTCAACAATGTCTTTACGTTAAAGGAAAGGAGTTTAAATGTTTCCATTACGTATAATGATTACTGCAACTTTGGGTATAAAACTTATATCAGCTAAAAGGAGTTTCCTTCTGTTCTCAATTTGCTAAATTTATCATAAAGAGGTATTGAACCTTATCAAATGCTTTTTCTGGGCCAGGCACAGTGACTCATACCTGTAATCCTAGCACTCTGGGAGGCTGAGGCAGAAGGGCTGCTTGAGGTCAGGAGTTCGAGACCAGCCTGAGCAAGAGTGAGACTCCGTCGCTATGAAAAATAGAAAAATTAGCCAGCGTGGAGGTGCAGGCCTGTAGTCCCAGCTACTTGGGAGGCTGAGGCAGGCGGATCACTTGAGCCCAGGAGTGTGAGGTTGCTGTGAGCTAGGCTGATGCCATGGCACTCTAGCCTGGGCAACAGAGCGAGACTCTGTCTCAAAAAAGAAAAAAAAAATATTATAGAAAGAAAATGCTTTTTCTGCATCAACTAAGACCTCATGATTTTCTCTATTTTATTATTATGATAAATGCACCATCCTTACTTTCCTGGGATAAATCCTACTTGATCCTGAAATATTTTTATGTACTGTTGAATTCAGTTAACTGGTATTTTATTTAGGATTCCTACATCTATGTTCATAAGTGAAATGAGCCTATGATCTTATTTGTATTGTCCTCAATTAAGTCGTATAACCGGAATGATGCATGAGGTGAATCAGGTAGCTTCTACTCTTTCTGCTAGTTTCTGGAACAATTTGTATAATATTATAGAGAAACTAGATGCTCCTTGAAATTTTTTTTTAGAATTCACCTTAACCATCTAGGCATGTGAGGTGTCAGAGAAAAGAAGCCTTTGGCCTATGTTAAGTTATTAGATATTTATTGGTCTTTCAAGTTATCTCTTTCTCCTTATATCAATTTTGGGCTGTTATATTTTTCATAAGGATTTAATCATTTCTCTAAGATTTTTAATTCATTAGCATACATATATGATAATATTCTCTTTATTTAAATTCCTGGTGTGTCTGTAGTTATTTGCTCTTTGTTATTCTTTATCTGCCAAGGTCAGAGGTTGGTCTATATTACCAATCTTTTCAAAGAGCTAGATTTCAGTTTGAAAACTCTTATTTAGGCAGAGCGTGGTGGCTCACAACTGTAATCCCAGCATTTGGGAGGCCAAGGTGAGAAGATCACTTTGAAGCCTGGAGTTTGAGACCAACTAGGCAACATAGCAAGACCCTGTCTCCACAAAAAATTATCTGGGCATGGTGGCATGCTTGCAGGAGGCTGAACATCACCTGAGCCCAGGAGTTTGAGGTTGCAATGAGCCATGATCGTGCCATTCTCTTTTATGGTTGTATGCTATTCCATATGTGAACTTGCAGTAATTCATTCAATTAATCCATTACTGGGAGACATGCAAGTTGTTACCAATTGTATAAGTGAATAACCTGTTCTTCCCAATTCAAGCTCATCTTTCAGGTTTACCTTTCCAAGCTCCTTTGACTCCAAAAATCGATAGACCCTTTCATGGGTTCTGTCTTAGGCTGGGTTCTCTAAAAGCAGTCTCTGAGATGAGGGTTCATGGGAATGTAGCTCACTAGGATCCAATGCCAGGAAAAACTGGTGGGAGAACGGGAAGTGGAACCAGGAAGGAGGCCAAGCTAGGTGTAGTATCAAGCAGACCACCTGGGAAGGTGACTTTGCTTCAGTCCAACAGGGGCTCTGGGGTCAGTGTAAGTCCCTCTTCCGTGTGTCCAGACCAGGGCAAGCATGCTGCAATACATATATACCTGCTCCGTTCTGGCATTGCTAAGGGATGCCCTAAGACACTTCCAATGACCATCAAAGTTGAAGAGCCCTAAGGGCAGTCTGTGGACAAAGAGATGCAGGCACTGGCCTTGGGGAGCCAATGTGCATAAGAATGCCCAGGCAGACAGGACCTTGTCTGCTGCAGTGTTCTGGATCTTACCACAGTGCATGCCAATGAAAGAGAATCAGGAGGAACACAAAGGAACCTTTCTCATCTATTCCATTTTCAGCCCCAAAACATGATAGGCTTTAAAGCAAGGTGCCTCTACACAGACTCTTGTCTCCATCATATACAGGTCACATGACCTTAGGCAAGCCATCACTTAACCTTCTTAAGCTACGTTTTCCTCATGTGTAAGTGGGGATGATGCTATTAATGGTTCTTGTAGCAGAAAGCCTATCACACAGCGCCTGGCGCAGAGTAAGTGGCAACACAAGTTTCTGTCATTATTATTATTTAGCAGAATTTTTCTCAGTGTCTGGCAAACAATATCTGAAGGAGTTTGAGCTGCTTAAACAACTACTAGAAAGCACCTTACAAAGCAAAGATGCCAGTGTATTTATTATTTATATAAAATACATAAACAGGAGGAAATCACATAAATCACAAGCTGCTATTTTCCTTGGGGGCTACGGCCACCATATTATTTTATGAAAAACTGGACCCTATTAAATTACTCAGGCCTTGGAAATTTGTCAACCGACACAAATTCTACATTGGAAACAGCCGTTTACATGTACTGTCACTTAAAACACAAATTATGGTTGGTATAAAAGATTTTTAATTCACATAAATTCACTGGTAAAAACTACATATCAAGGAGAGAACTACTCAGGGCTTGTCATACATATTAAGAGGCTACTGGGAGTCATGACAATTGGTTACATTCTCTTAGGGTAACAGGGACTGGGTAGGATGGAAGGTAAGAAGGAATGGTTGTTTCAGTTGAGTTCCCCCAAAACCAGACCCTGAGGCAAGGACTTGGGTGCAGGTAGTTTGTTTGGGACATGACTCCAGGAAACACAAGAGAGGGAGTCGGGAAGCAAGACGGAAAAGGGAGAAAAGCTGGTCAAGACAGCCATTGTGAGCAGTGACCACATGGGCAAATGGGAACCCCTGAGAAACTGTGTGGACCATGCCCTCAGAATCATCCCACCAAGGGAAGGAGAAGCTGGAGTATTTATCCACCAACTCCCATTCGCCTTTGGTTGAAGCTCACCCTGGAAGTGTTGAACCCTTCACATTTGTAGGTTGCCCTACAAGTGGGTTGACCAACCTCATGGGGTGCTGGAGAATTCTCAGGAAGAAAAGCAGAAAGATAAAGATGTTTGGGGTGAGAAGTACACAGGATATAGGAAACTGTCCCCTGTAGCTGTTCCCTGTACCGTGGATGACTGAGGGTACACAGGATGGGGCATTTGTTACACGTGTCTTGAAGATCTACAGTGACCCAGAACATGGCAAAATGTATTATCATGTGAATCCATTTTAGAACTCAACTTTTATTTATTATAGGAAG
Organism: Lepilemur ruficaudatus; assembly: GCA_963574885.1. Taxonomy (NCBI): domain Eukaryota; kingdom Metazoa; phylum Chordata; class Mammalia; order Primates; family Lepilemuridae; genus Lepilemur; species Lepilemur ruficaudatus. The sequence goes on from CAUYRT010088412.1 coordinate 4,720, forward strand.
CAGAATAGCGTGTGATTGCATCTAAAACTTTGTTCCATAAAATGAACCTCAAAAACTGTGCTCTAATAGGGCTCTAAATAAGTATAAATAATCACCTTCCCTCTTAGAACTATTTCTTAATCCAATTCTCCTTAGCCATATAACAAAACCATCATACCTTTAACATATCATACACCTGAGTCAGTAGTCAAATGTATCGTCAATTAATGCCAGCACCAATACAAGATTTTGATCACCATATCTGTTACAGAAAAATCTAAATGTATTAAAACCATCCAATAACTTTGCCCTGTAGTTTTCCAGGCCATTTAATTATTAAATGTCCCCTTTGAAAGAGATGCCTATTGTACATGATTCAGACTTGGTGGATGGCAGAGTTTTTCCTGAGGTCACCAGTGCTTTTAACCACTGCCTAAAGTGCATCCTTGCTGATTAACATACCTCGGATTAACTAGATTTAGCATGCAGCAATCATACTCCATTCAGCAGGGCCCATCTCTGGTGAATCGTGGACATTAATGACAGTTGCAAGAGCTCAAATATTATATAATCACTAATTACATTCTGTGCAATTAGTGGAGGCTCATCAGTGTGAATCACTAATGGCTGATCACTCTGTTCTCTCTGGGAAGAAATAGATGGTCTGCATAATTTTCTGATTGTATTAGCATAGACACAAACGTTATTAATGAACTTTGGCGATCGTGAAGAGGCTCAATGTCTGTGATGGACAAAGGCAAGAGGCTCTGTTTGATGGGCACAGACTCTTCAGTTTGAACCTCAGAGCCCTGTTTGTGGTTTTGAGGTGTGACTCTTTCACTCCCCACCTTCCAAATGGAAAGCACACGCAAGGTCTTGGCCAACCAGCCAATAAAGAACTTGCACACATGGCTAATTAAGGAAAAAACAACCCTATGGACTTGTATTTTCCTTAAATTGGTTTACAGAGAGCCAAGCTTTAAGAATTTGTGGGACACTTGAATATAAACCTGGTGACTAAATAGGAGGAACACCTCTGAAACGGTAAAGAGTTTATCTGAGTTTTATTTATCTCTCCATATATTGGGCCACTGCATTAGTTTGTTTGTGCTGCCATAACAAAGTACCACAGATTAGGTACCTTAAGGGACAGAATTTTATTTATCACAGTCTGCAGGTTTGAAGTCAGAGGCAGATTTGGCTTCTCCTCAGGCCTCTCTGCTTGGCTTGCAGACAGCTGCCTCCTTGCTGTCTTCACATGGCCTTTTCTCTGTACAAGGGCATCCCTGGTATCTCTTCGTGTATTTCCTCTTCTCATAAGGACACTAGTCCTTATAAAATTCGGATTAGGGCTCACCCCGGTGACCTTATTTTGCCTTAATTACTTCTTCTTTAAAAGGCCTATTTCCAAAAACAATCACACTCTGATGTACTGGAGATTAGGGCTTCAACATGTGAATTTTGGGAGGATATAACTCAGCCTATAACAGCCAGGATGTTCACAAACTATAAATACACTAACCCAAGAAGTTCTTGCTAGAAGACTGGCAACAGGCTTGGACTGCATGAAAATCTTAAGGGTGTTATTTTGGTGAGAACTACACTCTCCAAAATGGCAGCCAACAGCCACATGTGACTATTAAACATTGATATGTGGCCAGTGAGACTGAGGAACTGAATTTTTAATTGTTTTTTCATTTTAATTAATTTACATTTTAAAACTAAAGAAGTATAAAAATGGTTCTCTTTTGAGGACAACAGTATTATTTTGGTAGGGACACATTTCATTTCAACCATTATAAATTTAGTATCTGAATTGAGAGGCACTAAAAGTATAAAATACACACTGGAATTCAAAAACTTAGAATGAAAAAAAGTAAAATGTCTCATTAATAATTTTTATATTGATTATGTGTTGAAAGGAAAATATTTTGGATATACTGGGCTAAATTAAATATATTATTAAAATTAATTTTACCTGTTTTCCTTTTTTATAATGTGGCTACTAGAAAATTTAAAATGATATGTCTGGTTCATGCTATATTTCTCTTGAACAACATCGGGTTAGACTTAAGCTTTGATTTTCCAGCACCCCATTGCTCAACAAATTTGGGTCAGTAGATAAACTAAAATATAAATTCCTTTTGCCAAAATGATTAAAGTTTCAGGTTCTTTTGTGTCTTTTGCACTAAAATTAAGATAATACCTGGCACACTGACTTGCACCTGTAGTCCCAGCTACTCGGGAGGCTAAGGCAGGAGGCTCACTCAAGCCCAGGAGTTTGGGGTTGCAGTGAGCCGTGATGACACCACCACATTCTAGCCTGGGTGAAAGGGTGAGAAACAAGACACTGTTTAAAAAGAAAGAAAGAGAGAGAGAGAAAGAAAGAAAGAAAGCAAGAAAGCAAGAAAGCAAGAAAGCAAGCAAGAAAGAAAGAAAGAAAGAAAGAAAGGAAGAATTTAACAGTTAAAAATTCAAACAAAGAAATTGTTTGATACTAAGTCAGAATAACTGGCTGGTTGTCTCTAACCCTTTCTCAAATGGCTTAATCCTCAAATGTCATAAAGAACAACTAACAAACAGCAGATAGAACTTCTGGACACCTGACCCCCTGATGCTGTTTGCCTTTCCCCACCCATCAGCCCTTCTTAGCCCCTGACAGGGAGTGTCTAAAATTCTCTAAATGACCAGAGAATTGGTCCAATGTTCTATCCTCACTGTAAAATACAGGATGAGAGGAATAATCAAAGAGATGGTTTTTGCCTTACCTCTTTGTACTTTCTGGCATCAATCAGCCTTTAGAAATAACAAAATCAATGCAAACATTTGTTGGAAGGTTGCCTACTTTGAAGATCATTTGCTACCTAACTGTCTTGGTCATTTACATGGAATCCACAGAGGATTTCAAAGAGTCTCTCACCCTTATTACTCGGATAAAAGGAAGACTCAGGTGTTGAGTTTGGTTTTGTGCGAGTGTGTGTTTATGTATGTGTGTGTCATTAATATTTGATGAGGCATCCATTTCATGCACACAAGGATTCCCATGTGGGTTTTTTTTTTTTTGTCCTTTAATTTAAGTGGTGCAGATTGAATCAAAGATGACAAATGCATTCAGATCTAAAAGGGAAAAAAATATTTATAGCCAGAAATGTGACATATAAATGTCTGGTCTTATATATATAAAGCAAAAGTTTTTCTGTGTATGTAGTAGCAACAATACATGGTAGAGTAGCTTACATTAGAAAACAGAAGGGAAAGAAAGGTTGGTAAAGATGACCAGCAGACACACAAAAGATCTACCTACCAAAACTTGTGAAGGGAAGATGAGGAAAGGGTATACATAAACCAAGTACTCATCTAGTATAACAAGTTCAGTGAAAAATATGGAAAGGAAAAAATCAAGAACTAGGGAGGCTATATTAATTAGACTTATGGAGGCAACTACTGGAAGGCGGAAAATCAAAAACAGTTTAAAGTTGCTAAAGATATTTTGCTTTTTACTGTAAGCCTTTCTGCAGTCTTTGCTTTTCTTAACTTATATGCAAGTATTATTTTCAGACTAGCTCTTCATTTGGGAGAGTATCATCTACAGTCTGCATTTATATCTCCCATTTGCTTCTCACCCACTGTCATTTGCCTCGAAATCCCCGCCCCCTACGCAACCCCGACCCAAAACACTCATTCTCTTTCTTTTCCTCTTTGCATCCCACCATGCTTCCCCTGCAACCTGCAGAAGACTCATAACTTCACTCAATCTGCTGCTCTCTTGAACAATTTCTTAATTAGCAAATCCAATGGATACATTTCAAGCGTGTTCCTCCGGGCTCTACCCTCTCTCCTTTCCTCTTTTCATTCTATTCACTCTTCATGGGTAATGTCATCCCATGTATCCAACCCCTCATCTACGCTGATGGCTAACAGACCAGTCTGTCCTCTCCAAAGCATCAGTTCTCTACCAATAGCCTGGTGAACATGTACAGATGACATAATAGTATAGACCCCTCAAATTCAGTGTGTCCAAATCCCGAGTCTCCATCTTTTCCCTTCTGACATGCTCTCACTCTACATTTGCTATTTTGGTGAATCACTCTCACTCCATTACCTAAGCCAAAAGCTAGGGAGTTGTTCTAGATTTCTGCATCTCACCCATGAAGTACTGGAGACAAACTATTTTAAAACACACAGGACTCACAGATAGGAAACTTGGAAAATAAACACAGAAGGCACTCAAAAAGCACTAAGCATTTAAGAAAAATAAATACCATCAAATAGAAGAGGCAAACTCAAGAAGCAAAAGAATCAACACCTAAGAAAAAGACATATATTTGCCTTCATTCACAAATGACATGATTATATATGTTAAAAATCCAAAGATGTCTATAATCTACTGGAACTAATGAGTGAATAGAATGCAGCTGTTGAATACAAGGTCAATAAGCAAAATTAATTGTATTTCTGCATACCAGCAACAAATAGTTGGAAATAAATTATTAAATGCCACTTACAATAGCATCAAAATCATCAAATACCTAGGAATTAAGATAACAAAATATGTGCACGACATTTACACTACTATGAAATATTGCTGAGAAAAACTGAAGATCTGAATAAATGGAGAGATATGTCATTTTCTTGTAGTGACGGACTCAATAAGGTAAAGATGGCAATTCACCCCATACTGATCTATTGATTCAATGTAATTCTAATCAAAACCCAGCAAGAAATCAGGAAGTTAATTTCGTAATGTATGTGGAAATGCAAAGGGCCTAGATTAGCAAAAACAATTATGCAATATGAGAAAAAAAATGTCGGGAGGACTCATACTACTATCAGATTTCCAGACTTCCTATAATGCTACGTTAATGAAGAAAGTGTGGTATTGGTGCAAAGACATACAAGTAGATCAAAATAACAGAACAGAGTTGAAAAATAAACCCACAAATATAGTCAATTAATTTTCAACAAAGATGCCAAAACAACTCAAAGAGGAAAGGGAAACATTTTCAATAAATATTAATAGTATGGAACACTTTGAAATGTATATTTGAAAAATTAAGGTTGACCCTCTAGCTCACACCATTCACAAAAAATAACTCGGGATGGATCATAGACCTAACTGTGAAAGTTCCTACAAGAAAAGATAGAAGACTATCTTAATGAACTTGAAGTAGAGAAAGATTTCTTAAACAATGCACAAAACTAGACCATAAAAGAAAAAAATGATAAATTTGACTTTATGAAAATATAAAACTTTCATCTATTAAAAAACACCTCCAGCTGGGCCCAATAGTGCACACCTATAATCCCAGCCACTCAGAAGTCTGAAGCAGGAGGATCTCCAGCCATGGCAGCCTAAAGTTAGACGCCAGCCTGGGCAATATAGCAAGACTCTGCCTCAAAAAAATTGAAAAAGAAAGACAAAGAAAGTAAAAAGGAAAGCCATACACTGGGAGAAAATTCCTATGTATCTAACAAAGGACTCAGACACAGAATTTACAAAGAACTCTCATAAGTCAAGAAGAGAAAGTCAACATAATTTTTTTTTTTTTTTTTGTGAGATAAAGTCTCTCACTCTGTCCACTGGGCTGGAGTGCAGTGGTGTCATCGTAGCTTACTGCAACCTCAAACTCTTAGGCTCAAGCAATCCTCCTGCCTCAGCCTTTCAATGCACCAGCCAACCTGGCTTATTTTTCTAATTTTTGTTCGCTCTTGCTCAGGCTGGTCTCAAATTCCTGGCCTCAAGCAATCATCCCACCTCAGCCTCCCAAAGTGCTAGGATTACAGGCATGAGCCATCATGCCCAGCCCCAATTCTTAAAATGGACAAAAGACTCGTACAGATACTTTCAAAAGAAAATATTCCTGTGGATAATAAACATATGAATAGGAGCTCAATGCAATTACTCATCAGGGAAAAGTAACTAAAAACCACAGTGATATACTTTGAGCAAGACTGCTATTTTCAGCTAAAGACCTAGAGAGGAATTCAGCTGGGAACTCCCAACAACTGAGAAATTAATGGCTCAGTCTAAAAAGGGAGATCTGAGCAGCACACCACACCATTCACTCTTTTCTTTTTTTTTTTTATTTTTTTATTTTTTAGAGACAGATTCTCACTGTGTTGCCAAGCTGATCTCGAACTCCTGAGCTCAAGTGATCCTTCCATCTCAGCCTTCAGAGTAGCTGGGCCTACAGCTACTCATAACGTGCCACCAAGCCTGGCTAGCATTCACTCTTAACCTCAAAAACATTATGTTGAGTGATACTGCTATGGTTTGAATGTTTGTGTCCCTGCACAATTTGTGTTGAAACTTAATCCCCATAGTGGTGTTATTAAGAAGTGGAGCTTTGGGGGATGTGAAAAAATCATGAGGGCTGGGTGTGGTGGCTCACGCCTGTAATCCTAGCACTCTGGGAGGCCGAGGCGGGAGGATCGCTCAAGATCAAGAGTTTGAAACCAGCCTGAGCAAGAGTGAGACCCCGTCTCTACTAAAAATAGAAAGAAATTCCTTGGCCAACTAAAAATATATAGAGAAAAAATTAGCCGGGCTTGGTGGTGCATGCCTGTAGTCCCAGCTACTCAGGAGACTGAGGCAGAAGGATTGCTTGAGCCCAGGAGTTTGAGGTTTCTGTGAGCTAGGCTGACACCATGGCACTCTAGCCCAGGCAGCAGAGTGAGACTCTGTTTCAAAAAAAAAAAAAAAAAAATCATGAGGACACCATCCTCATGAATGATATTAATGCCCTTATAAGAGAAGTTTCAGGGAGCTTCCTGGCCTTTCCATCTCTTGTGCCATGTGAGGACATAGCAAGAAGGTGCCATCTTGGAAACACAGAGCAGCCCTCACCAGACATGGAATCTACTGGTGCCTTGATCTTGGACTTCCCAGCTTCTAGAACTGTGAGAAAATAAATCTCTTCTCTTATAAATTACAGCAGTACAAACACATTAAGATAGATACACAGGGAACCAAAGCCTTATCCTAATCCCTATTGGACTGAGGCAGCCAGGCCTAAGAGTCCTGGCCCAGGCTCCCAGTGGATCCACTGGATCTATGGACTTACCGGATTGTATAGAAAGGACATATTTGGTAGTTGGTCCAATCCCCATATTGGTACCTCTGTCTATGGAGTGTGAGCTATCATGGCAGAGAAGGTCCAGTGAAAACCTCAGAAACAGGCCCCTCTGTCCCTAGTCAAGGGGGATATTATATTATCAGAAATAATATTATATTTTGGAAGAAATGACAGAAATTATTGCCACCCTTAAAGATCTAAAGGAAGGAGAGGTTGTCTTCATATCTTCATTTCATTCACCAATCTGGCACTACAAACACAAGACAGATGCTGCAGATAACAGTGGACAAAGTGCAAATGTTTGTATTCAGCTGAGATAAACAACCCTCTATATTTGCAGCCTTGCCCTAGGGCTAGGTAAACTCTCCCTCCCTTAGACCTATGGACTAAGTACTCTATAGTCCATAGAAACCTTGACTGATTCGACATCCTACAGACCATCACATTGGTCTCCATATCCATGACATTATATTAATAGGACCAAATGAGCAAGAAATGGTAAGAACACGTGTTCCAGAGAATGGGAAGATTCAAGAACCTACACATAATTGAAGCTCTTAGGGTCTGAGGTATGCTGGGACATCCTCTCTAAAGAACAGGACAAATTATTGCCTTTCACACAATGTCTGGTAAGCCTATTCAGGTTATGGTGGGAAAATATTCCACACTTGGAAATGTTTCTCCAACCCACTTACCAGGTGATGCAAAAGGCTGCCAGCTTTGAAAGGGGACCAGAGCAGGAACAGATTCTGCAGCAGTCAAGCCTACACTTGGGTCAAACACTCTGACAGATCTTATAATACTAGTGGCGGGGAAAGCTGCTTAGTGGCGTTTATATCAAATTCCAGTAGAATCACAATGCAGACCCTAGAGTTCTAGAATGAATCCATCCCATCAGCAGTAGAGAGTTTTATACCATTTTTTAAAAACCTACTCCTCAAAATTTGGTTTATATTATACATTGCTATGGTTTGAATGTGTTCCCCACAGTTCATATGTTGGAAACTTTAATTTCCAATGCAACAGTGTTGAGAAGTAGAACCTTTAAGAGGTGATTAAGTCATGAGGGCTCTGCCCTCATGGATGGGTTAATGCTGTTATCACAGGAGTTTCATTATGTGAGAGTGGGTTTGTTATAAAAATGAGTTAGGCCCTCTCACATGTATATTCTCTTGCAATGTGATGCCTTCCCCTTTGTTGTGATGCAGCAAGAAGGTCCTCACCAGATGTGCCCCTCAATCTTGGACTTTGCAGTCTCCAGAACTGTGAGACAAATAAACTTGTATTGCTTATAAATTACCCAGTCTCAGGTATGTTGTTATAGCAGCACAAAACAGACTGAGACACACATACAATGGAATTGTTATTCATCCTTAGAAAGGAAGAAACTCTGATACGTAGTACAACATGAAAGAATCTTGAGGACATTAAGCTAAGTGAAATAAAACAGTCACAAAAAGGTAAATACTGTATGATTACACTTTTATGAGGTACCTGCAGTAATCAAATTCATAGATAGAAAGTACAGTGGTGGTTGCCATGGGCTGGTGGGGAGAGAAGAATGGGGAGTTACTGTTTACAAGCACAGAGTTTCAATTTTGCAAGATGAAAAGAATTCTGTGATGGATGGGGATGATGGTTGCGCAACCATATGAATGTACTTAATAACACTGAACTATACACTTTAAAATGGTTAAGATAGTAAATTTTATGTTTGGTGTATTATACCACAATAAAAAAAAATTGGGGCTGGAGGACTCCTCCTGGTGGGTTTCTGGGCTCAGGTAAAGCTTGAGTACCCAACAATGAAGCATCAAGTGAGTCTGTGGCCAGACTAGCCCATCCATCATGAGCTGGGTTCTATCAGACACACAAAGCCGTAAGATGGGGCAGGCCCAATAGTGATTCTTTGTGAGATGGAAGTTGTAGATCCAAGATGGACCATGAGAAGGTCCAGAGGGGGCAAATAATTACATGAGCATGTGATCTAGATTCCCATGCCATCCACCACCAGCTCCTCACCCTGAGTTAACACCTGAACCACGTAGGTGGGCCTGGCTGACAGAGAAGGAAAAACACCAGCCTTAGCTCACAGATGCATTGGCTCAATAGATGGGTGGAAGCAGAAAATGGACAGTAGTTGCACTACAGCCCTACTAAGGAGTTGGCCCTAAAAGTCAGGGTTGTGGGAAAACCCTCCCAACAGACAGAGTCTTGGGGCAATGTGCAATCATCCACTGTGTGGTAAAGAGAAGTAGCCTGGGGAAAAATATATACAAACTCACAGGCAGTGGCAAATGAGTTAGATGGTTGATCAGGGGCCTGGAAGGAGCAAGATTAGAAGAGGAGGAACAAGAAACTCTAAGATAAAGGCATGTGAATGGACATACTGAAACAGGTATGAAATGTAAAGATTTTCATATCTCATGTTAAAAGCACTCACCACAGAAAAGACAGTAAAAAAACAGATAGACAAAGTGATTCGGCCAGTTAACATCAGCCATCCTCTTTCATCAGCCACCCCTGTGTGGGCAAAATAAGTGTATGAAGAGAATGGTCATGATGGCAGGTGTGAGGGCCATGCATGGGCCCCCCAGCATGGGCTTTCACTCACCAAGGCCAAGGCTGCTGCTGAATGTCCAACATGCCCACCACAGGGACCAGTGGTCCTATTCTTTACCATCCCTCAAGGAGATCAAGCAGTTACTTGGTAGGAGGTTGATTACATTGGACATCTTCCCCCCTGGAAGGAGGGGCTGTTCATCTTGACCAGAGCCAACATATTCCAAGCACGAGATTGCTTGCCCTGCCCTCAGGGCCTCAGTCAGCACCATAGGTAAAGGGCTTACAGAGTATTTGATTCACCAACACAAGATCCCACATTATGTCCCATTGGACAGAAAGGCCCCTGCTTTGGTTTGAATAAGTTCATCCCTACCAAAATTCATGTTGAGGCTTGGTCCCCAAATAACAGTGTTGAGTGATCGTGAGACCTTTAAGAGGTGTTTGAATCATAAGGGATCCACCCTGACGAAGGGATTAATGCAGTCTCTCAGGGGCGAATAAATTTTCCCTTTTGTGGGAATGGATTAGTCACCACGAAAGTGGGTTGTTAAAAGCGAGGTTGCCTCTTGTGTTTTTCCCTCTTTGCACACGCACACTTGCTCTTCTGTTTTTCTGCCATGTCCTGATGCAGCATGTGGCCCTCACCAGAAGCTGACCAGACATAGTTGCCCCATCTTGGACCTCCCGGCCTCCAGAATCGTGAGCTAAATAAACCTCTTTCCTTTATAAATTACCCAGTCTCAGGTATTCTGTTATAACAACACAAAACGAAGCCCACTTTACAGCAAACATGGTGCTGCAATGGTTGCATGTCCTTGGGGTCTACTAGTCCTATTTTGTCAACACCAAGAAGAAGCTGCCAGCCTGAAAGAGTACTTAAATTACCTGATCAAGGCACAGCAAAAGTGCTGAGAGATAATATCTTTCAAGGATGGGGTTCTGTCCTCCACAACATGGCACACACCCTAAATCAATGACCATTATATAGTAGACAAAATAAATGGGTCTGGGAACCAAGGGCTGAACATAGAAGTAACCCCACATGCCATCACTTCCAGTGATTTATTTGGAAATCTGTGCTTCCTATCTCTCCAATTCTATTTAATACTTTCTGTGGTTTTAGACATCTGGTTCCCAGAGGGAGAACACCTCCACCAGAGAATGCAAGTGTATCATTAAACTTTAGGCTGTGAACGCCAACACTGGGCTCCTCATGCCAAGAGAGCAGTAAGCAAGGAGAGGAATCACCACCTTGGAAAGTACCAATTGACTCTGATCTTTAGGAAACGGCAAAGCTGCTAGTACATATGGGGGCAGGGAGGAATGCATGTGGCATCCAAGTGACCCCTTGAGTGCCTCTGGGTACTCCCCTGCCCAATTTTGATGGTGAATGAGCAGCCACAGTCAGAGAAAGGCATGGAGACCAGAGGCTCAGGGATGAAGGTCTGGATCACCCCAACAAGGAAGCTGCCTAGGCCAGGAGAGGTGCTGGCTGGGACTGGGAAATCTAGACTGGACAGTGGAGGAGGAAAAAGATGAGTCCCAAGAGAGCTGCACGACTGGGAACTATGGTTCGTCCCACTAACCTCCCTCTTGCAAGTTTCCCCAGGAAAAAAACAATGAGAATCTTGAAGGGGTGAATTTACATGCAGCAAGTGGACCTGAGAGGCACAAAGTCCACTAGAGTAGATGCTATGACACCACCCAGATTCCCACTTCAGGGCTGAGGCACTCACTGCGTGGTTGGATGTGATTTTGCCTCCTGAGGACCCACTTTTGAGTACCTCCCTGGAAACAGACCTTAGCTGATGGGAGCTATCTGCCCCTCCCTGGAGACAGTGATTAATAGAATCACTGGTTTCTGCAGAGTACAACTTGAAAGACTGCTGGACTATCAATCTAAGCACGTCCCTTTGAAATTACAGAAGGTCATTCATTCAGTAAATAATTGGTAAACATAGACCATGTGTCCAAAATATTCCAAGAGCTTGAGATATATATGTGTGTGTGTGTGTGTGTGTGTGTGTGTGTGTGTGTGTGTATATATATATATATATTTCAGGGAACTAAACTCACAAGAATTCCCACCCTCATGGAGTTTCCATTCTAGTGGGAGGAGAAAGATAGTAAACAATAAAGGAAATTGTAGGGTGCACCGTGAACAAAGAGCACAAGAAAGAGAGATGAGAAACACAGGGGGATGGAGAATCGTTGCAATTTTAAAATGGTTGTCCAGGTAGACTTCTTTGAGAAGGTGACTTGGAGGAGGCATGGAGGGAGCTATGCAACTGTCTGGGAGAAGAGTATACCAGACAGAGAGAACAGCCAGTGCAAAGGTCCTAAGGTAGGCTCAAACCTGGTGTGTTCAAGGGACAGCAAGGTGACCAGTGTATCTGGAGAAAGAGGGAGTGACAGGGGGTATAGTAGGAGAGGAGATCAAGAGAGAAGGCTGGCGTGGCAGAGGGATGGAGTGGAGGGGTGGAGGGGAGGGGGTGGATTGTGAATGGCCTTGAAACCTTTGTGTAAGGATCTTGACTTTCACTCTGAGGGAAATGGAGAGCCATCAAAAGGTGGAGATCAGACTAATATGATTACCTCCATTTAGAAAGGACTTTTTTCACTGATTTGCTGAGAAGAGATTGATGCGGGACGGAGTGTGAGGGGAAGGTAGAAGCCTATAGACGAACTAATAGAGGCTATGGCAGTAATTCAAGGAAGAGATGATGGTGGCTTCAAACCAGAGAGGTAGGAGTGGAGGTGATGAGAAGATTCTGGATACAATCTAAAGGTAAAGCTAAACATGATTCCCTATGTATTGACAAGGGTGTAATAGAAAGGGGTCGTGGATATCTCCAACGTATTTTGTGTAACTGAAAGGATCGAGTTTGGAGATGAGCAGGGCAGGAGGGAAGAGTCCAGAAGTTTTGGACATGTTAAATTCGAGATGTCTAATAGGCTCTGTAGCAGACCGCTGGTGCTCTGCTGCCAAGCTAGAGGTGCCCGGGAGTTTATGTTCACCCGGAGCAGTACTTGGACAATGACAGATGAGTGCAGGAATATAACAGCCCAGCTCCCATTGCTTGCATCGGGACAAACTACCAAGTTTGTAGTGTGAGCAGCCCTGGGATCTGTAGTGGGATCAGGTGGAAGCCACCCTCTGTGGAACTTTGCCTGATATCACACCTTGCTTGGTTTCCTCACCTTCCCTATCCAGTCCTGCTTTGCCCACCCCTGTACTAGTTTCTTCTGAGAGGTCTCCTTATAGCTCATTGTGCACGAACCCTCATCTAAGGTCTGCTACTGAGGAACCAGATCCAAAATGACATCCAAGCAGAGATGTCAAGCTCATTAGATGGGTTTCAGCTAGAGAAATAAACCTGGATATCAACCAGGTACAGATGGAATTTAAAGCTATGAGACGGGATAAGATCACCACAAGAGTGAGTTGCTGTTATTCTTTCATCATAGAGATTTCACGATAGGGAAGAGAACAAGATACTTTCATCTTGAAAGTAATTCAGGGGAGAATAAAGGCAGCCTATTCCTTTTTAAATATTATTAAATTGTAATTGTAATTGAATTATAACAAAATGTCAGAAATTGATACTTGAAGCTGAGTCATGAGTGTCTAGGGGTTTATTTTCCATTCTTTTTATTTGCATCCATCTTTGAAAATTCCATAATAAAAATCGTACAATAATATATAAATATATTCTTATAAAAATGCATAGTAAAACCTGGAAATAATGCAAATGTCCATCAATAGAATATGAACATAAATTGTCATTGACACAATGGAATGCTATACAGCAATGATTATGATGAAATAAAACTACATGTAATAATATGAATGAATCTTATAAACATATTGTTACATTAAAAAAATCCAGACACAAAAGAGTACATATTGTAAAGTTCAAAAACAGGCAAAACTAATCCATGTTATTAGATGGGAGTGTGGTTACCCTTGGGAGGGTATTGACCGAAGGGGATTATCGGGAGACTTCTGTGATGCTAATAATATTATTTTTCTTGATCTGGTACTGGTTACATGTGTGAATCCACTTTGTGAAGATTCATCAGTGATATACTTGTTGTATGTGTACTTTTAAAAATTTACATTATAGTTATGAGAACTGTGAAGGATCTGGGATTTTAGCTTGCCATGATTTCATGGAAGCTGACAGAAGACACCAGACTTCTGGGTCAGAGACAAAGGACTTCATTATTCACAGGAATTATGAGCTTCATGTTTACATTCATTTCCTTTGACCTCCAAGTACCACAGGGGTGACACGGAGGTCAGCCCTGGTGGCTCCTGCACACACAGTGAATTTGCATCACAGCTGCGAAATCCTAGCTTAGGAAACCCCAATCTTTTAAAGGAACCACAGGCAAACCCTACTCAAACACTGTCCCAGAGGAAGACATTATCTTTATTATACTGGACAGCAAACAAATCTACTCCCTCCTCAGAGGGAGACCCTCTCTCTGTCTTCCAAGGCTGTTCACTATATGAATATCCTTGAAAAGAGAGTCGGAAACAAAAGCTGTCAGTGCCTTTGCTCACAAGACATACAGAAACACAAGACCTATAGAGAATTGCCTCCCAAAAATATTGTAATAACAATATACATTTAAAAAATCATTTAGGTAAATCATTACAAAGCCAAAGGAATTTTAGTTCCTTTGACATTCCCCTTCTCCAAGTCCCAGAGATGTTCATAATTTGTTTGGTACATACCTTTCCAGACCACTAGCTATACAGATACAAGTATCTATCTATCTACATATATATATTTATATTTATATGTACCAATATGTGCATACATACCCACACTATATCTGTCTATCTACGGAGAGAGAGAGAGAGAGTGATTTAGAGGCAGCATGGAATATGAGCTTAAAAAGTGACATCATACCCTCCGTGTCATTCTGCAACTTGTTTTCACATAACAGTGTCTTGGCATTTCTTCTCTTCCTTCCTCCTTTTTTCTGCATGCCAACAGATCTTCCTTCTTCTAATCAGCTGCATAGAGAGCCATGGCATGGATATGCCACAGTTCAATTAAATATTCCTATTTTGAATATGCTCAGGTTTTTTTTCCTCTATTACAAACAGTACTTCAATGACCATTGCTAGACAGATCTTTTTATAAATTGGCAAAAATTTACCTAGAGTGGATTCCAAGGAGAAGGATTGCAGCCAAATTGCCCTCCAAAAACAACATCCCAGTTACATCTCACTAGTAGGTTATGGGAGTGCCCACTTCCCCATGATCTTGCCAACATTATACATTAATAGTCACTTTAATTTTTGTCAGTTGGAAGGGAGAGAAAAATGATGTCCTGTTGGTGTCTTAGTTTTTATTTCTTCAATCTCCAGAAAGGCTGAGTGTATGTTCATGCCTCGTATCTTAGGTTGCCATACCTTAACATTTTACCGTACCAGGAACTGCAGCAGGCACTCTACACGAACTATTTCATTTTACCTTTCAGCCCGTGCCTAGTGCAGTAGTGAGGATTTTCTTTCCAAGTGACAGATGAGTAAACTAAGGCTTAGAAGTTAGGTAACTGGCTTAGATTCATATAACTAGTAAATGTCTGTGGCAGTAAACTCTTCCTGCCAATTGATTACACAGTATCATTTCTCTTCTTCTTTAGTAAAAGAATCCAGATTGTGGTGCAAGTAGCATGTCTCGCTTCAAATCCACACTTCCCAGCCCTCCCTGTGGGTAGAAATAGCCATAGGATTAAGTTCTTACCAATGAGTAACAGCCAGGAGTTGAGGGTGGAGCTGTTTCTCACAAAGTTCCTTGAAGGGAGTGACTGGCCTTCCCCCCCTTTTTTCCTTCTCCTTCAGATGAGATGACTGGAACTGCGACGGCCATGAGAGGACACTGAGACAAACTTGAGATGGAATTGAGATTCTAAAAAAGGTGGAGTAGAAAGATAAAAGGAACCTGGCACATTGGCAGCATCATAGGGCCAGTTTTCTTCTACTCTAGACTATCTGCTTCTGGAGTTCTTTTTTCCTTCCTTCCTTTCTTTTCTTTTTTTTTTTTTTTTTAGACAGAATCTCACTCTCTCACTGCAACCTCAAGCTCCTGAGCTCAAGCAATCCACCTGCCTCAGCCTTCCAAGTACCCTGGACTACAGGCATGCTCCTGGCTAATTTTTCTACTTTTTGTGTAGACAAGGACTCACTCTTGCTCAGGCATGTCTTGAACTTCTGAGCTCAAGCTACCTTGCCGCCTTGGTCTGCCAGAGTGCTAGGATTACAGGTGTGAACTATGGCACCCAGAAATTCTTGTTACACGAGCAAACTCACTCTTGCTTTTCTGTTATTACTAATACAGTGATGGAGCCAGTATTTGAACCAAAGCCAAGCCCATGTTCTTGACCCTTACACTATGCTGAGTCGTGCCTTCTTATCCAGGTAACACTCTCCACACAAAACAGACTCTTACTATAGAAGGCACCATCTGTGGCCAATATAGACTGGCTATTCTTCTCAGGACAATTGGAGTTGCAAGTCTCGTTGCCAAATAAGAATAAGAATAATTTCAACCCCATAACAGTAATACAAGAGGTAGTGCTTATGAAAGGTAAAAGTAGAAATAGCCTAACACTGTATCACTTTCTTTATTGATAGTATCTATACAGGGGAGTGTGGATTTATAGAAAAGAACAACATGGCAAATGTTTACAAGCAGAAAGTTCTGATCTTGGCTTTACTATTATATTTGCTGTTGGCCTTAGAAAAATCACCTCGTTTCAGTCTCCCTTTTTTCCACATCTTAATAAAATAGATCTTTGTGCCATATGCTTGTGATGAGAGTCCAATGACAAAATACACATAAAAGCTTTTCAAAAAAAAGTAATGCTGCTCTGAGCATGGAAGAAATCGCTATATGAATATTGAATTCCTAGTGTTTGTGTAACCCATGCACAGAGAGCCTTGTGGTTATCATTTTCAGATTTTAGTGACCCCAGTTTCTCCCTCTTTTTTAGCCATTATGCCATGGGACACCCTGTGAGACACAAGAATAATGTCAGGATGGAGCAACATTGTCATACTGAGGAGTAGGTGTGCCTGTGTGTGTGTATGTGTGTGTGTGTTTAAAATTTAACCTTTTTCTTGTTGAGTTTCATATATTTCATGCAAAGGATTGCTGAATATTCATTGATCTATCTAGTATCCACAAGTATGCTATTAGAAATGCATTACTTATCTATATTTTTGAAATGTTGAAATAATTCAGTGTTGATCCTTTGTGAGATAGATTTGCTACCTTTAAACTGAAGTGACAATAACACCCAAGCCGTCTTCGGTTTCTCTCAAGTTGTGCTGATATCCTTGATGCCTCTAACAAACCAGAGACTGCCTGTGAGAATCTTGTATGTCTCTATTAAATTGCAAAAGGCCTGAAATATCAAAACCTCACTTCTGGTAGGAAAGGGAAGTGAGAAAAGAGCAAACCGATGGTTATTCGTGAATCACTCCTAGCCTGCCATGATAAATAGCAGTGGCCTTGTTCTCCTCTTCGCTGGGCTCAGCTCGTAATTTTCTCCCTGAAGGTATTTCACCTGCACAGGAAGAACTGGGCTGGAGGGATGTCTTGTAAAAATGATTTTTAAAGCCTCTTAAAACGCAAAAGACTATGTTTGGGTTATAAGCCCTTCTTTTTGCATACAGCAAACAATGTCCAATTCATCTCAGCACACTGCGGAGACGGGAATAAAACAATTTGCCGTGTTTGGTCTGCAATTTCATGACAATCCAGTTATGTTCAGAGAAAATTTAAATACACAATAAAAGAGCTTCTTTTAAGAGATACCAAGTGAAGGGGTCCAGATTTGGGCTTCTACTGCAACATTAAACATGAGCATTCACTGTCCAAATTTAGGCTCTGCATACACAGCAGGCAATATTCATGCCATTTCCACATTAAAAGGGCGGTATATTATTTGGGATGAAATACAGCAATGCAAAAATAACCAGTAAAAATGTGGCTTCGGGTGTTTTTATGTAGACTTCTGAATATCCTCCCATTGTTTCAGGGCTGTTTTCTCCAGCACTGACAGGCAATGCTATGTGATATGTTGGCAAACAATTTTACTGTTTTCCTCTCTCTCCTTATGAACGATATTTATAGACTCCGAATTGCATTTGGTTCCGCTTTCCGACACAGTTATCTTCTTGGGCGTGGATTAAATGAAGATCTGGGTGTTGAAAGACATTTACATAAGTGCTGTTTGTGAACAGGAAGGCCAGTTCTTCTATTATCGCCAGAACATTTAAATCTTAATGACTGGCATTGTTGTCTAAAAGACGATGTTTTTCCTGCTGAGAAACTGCATTAGATTCAAGAAACGGAGCTCATTTCCATTCTCTCAGCAGTCTCTCTAGAAATGACATGCAGTGCTTGAAACTGTTTATTTCCAAATTCAGGCCTCCCTCGCATCAGTCATCAGCTTCAATTACCAGTTTTCCGGAGCCGAGCCATCAGGCAGTCTGACACCGGGGTCCGGCCTAATTCCCACCTTCTCCAGAGTCAAGAGCATAATGTGCGGATGAAAAGGTGCAAAATAGCCTGGACTTCATTAGCATGCAGGGCCTGGCTGTTCATTTGCCGGCTGCGAATGGAAGTTCTGACACTCGGAGCTTGCTGCAAAATGAGAAAAGTCCTCTTCAGGGGAGATGAGGTCCTCCGTGGTGAGGAAAGGTCATCAAAAAGACAGCGGCTGCCCTTGCTCCCTGCTCTCCATGACTGCTTATTGATTCCAGGAACACCTCATTACACGCCGGATCAACATATTATTGCCATGTTCTGGGACTGAATTGTTTACAAGTGTCTTTATCGCCGGCAAAGGCCTGCCCGGAGATGCATGACTACACTCATTTGGCTGTGACCCGCCAATTATGTGTTATCCGATATGTTGCTGGGTATCTTGATCTTTGCCCGGGTCTTCTCCTGGCATCAACACAGTCCCATTTACTACTTCTTTCTAACCACTCTTTGGGAAAGTAGCCATTAGCCTGTCAGTGTGCAAATGTGTGTGCGTGTGTGTGTGTGTGTGTGTGCATGCGCGCGTGCGCACGTGATACCTCTGCTACAGGAAATCTGAGCATCAATGTTCCGTTGCTTGTTATGCATGAGGTTCATAATCATTTAGGGGAAAGAAATTCTCTCTCTTCCTCTCTCTCTTTGACACACACACACACACACACACACACACCTTTTTTTTATGGCATCCAGGATAACCCACACAATTTGCAATCAGTATGCAAGGCAGAGAGCGTAATGCAGCTTGTTACCGGCTCCCTCTGCTTACATATAGGCCCTACGAGAGAGCTGTCATATTTTATTTGGGCATAGCCACTGCAAACCACTGCACAGGACCATTTTAATCCTTCAGTACAGACACTTCTATGGCTCCATAAAAGAAAGAGTGGAATAGCAACTTGACTAAAAACTCGGTAAAGAGATTGTTCAAACCCCTTGCCTCCCAAAAGTGGAGATAAACCCATAGTTTTGAACTGAGTGCATTTTGCAATGCAAACTTGACTTCCATTTTTCTCCAATGGTGACTACAGACATAACTTTAATGATGTTAAGAACTGACAACTTCTGTTGATTTTCATGAATATTGCTTGGAGAAGGTTTAATGACTCTGCCAAACATTTGTGCCATCTCACCTGAATACTAAAAATGGGGCCATTTCATTTACATTTCCGATTGCCATCAAGAATGGCCCTTTAATGAGTTTTCTCATTCAAGATGTAGCAAAACAGGTGCCAAGAAACTTGCCTTTACTTTTCTTGGAAGTGCATATCCTTGGCAAATGGGCACATGTTACGCTGAGTGAAACGCAACTGAAGAATCTAACTACTTTCAAAAAGGTGATGAAACCACCCTTTATAAAATTAATAAAGGGCCAAAAGGTGGAAACTGTGGTAAGGGCCTGAACTCTGCAAAGGTATCTGCATAGTTAAAATATATATATAACCAGCCATTGTCCCCTAGTTTGTTTTTCTATAATTGCTACTCAGGAGTCACGTAGCTAAAGGTCATAAGATTCTTAACTTTCTTAATTACTCCCATAGGTAACATCACTCTTGAGAAACTTAAGGCTAGTTTTTAAGATATCTTCCAGGTCCTGCATTCCAGTGGACTGGCTGACCCACCCAGACCAGTGGCCCATATCAAGGCACTGACTCAACTGGTCTTGTGACCCTCACCCAGGAACTGACTCAGCACAAGAAGACAATTTCTACACCCCTATGCTATGGTTCTACCCAGAACCCAGCCAATCAGCACACCCAGTTGCCTAGCCCTTTGCCCGCCAAACTATCTTTAAAAACCCTCTCTCCCAAATTCTCAGGAAGACAGATTTGAGTACTTCCTCCCGTCTCCTCCCATAGTACCTGCAATATTAAACTCTTTCTCTACTGTAACGCCTGCCGTCTCAGTGTATTGGCTGCCTCTTGAGGAGCAGACAACGAACCTGATAAGGTTATAACAGTGACATCTGCAAGCACATTGATTTACAGCAATTTCCTAGATTTGTTTGGTAATTATTTTTCTTTAAATTAATTTTTTCCAGGCATTTTTTTCTCTTTCCAATTTTTGGAGAGGGGTTTTGTAAAGATACCAAGTTCTTTTTGTTCTGAAATCCCTGAGTACTGGCTTTCTGACAAATCACGAACTTAAAAGGCTAAATAAAGACCCCCTCCTCATGGTGCTTCAACTTAATTAAAGAATCCAATGGAGAGATGTCTACTCCACCAACTGTTTAGAAGCACTGCAAATTCTATAGTGTCATCAACCAATAAATAGCCTTTGGTAGAGAGGAAGATGATTGGAAGGATTATTCTTGATTTATTTGGGGGGATGCAACTGCACATGCAGAAATTTGATCAAGGGATAAAGATGGAACAAGAGGGACTATTTACCAACATTCCTGTCTGAGGAGCAAGTCTCAAAGTGGTTGGAACTCACAGAATGACAAAAAGGATTACTCTTAATGACTAGGGATCATCCAAAAGGCAAGGAGCTTCTTTACAAACTTGTAAGAGATTGTAATGATGTAGCTGTGGGAATGCCCAGGCAATGGGCAATTTAGGGTTGAATGTTCTAGATAGAAGAGAGCACTCCATCCAGGAGCTTCTGCCAATTTTTATAACCAGCTCATCTGATATTTCAACCATAAAAGAGAAATCCTCTCTGTTGTGACTTTAATGCCTCATCTTCTTTAGGAATCCCCCAAATTGGCACCAAAATATTCTCTTCGATTAACAGGATGGCCAGTAATCCCAGATCTTCTGGATTTCTTCCCTATCTTTAGAAGTCACAGGTGCCTATGTATATTTTCTGATGGTTAATGGAAGATGCATACACACAGTCTGCAAGCGCAGAGATGTGATGAAATGATCAGATGGTAACTAACAAACAAACAAAAAAAAAAACCCTTGTTTTAAAAATCATTTATTAAATACAACTTTTTGCCAGGGAACTTTCTAAAAATTAGCACACCTTCATTTACTTATTACAACAACCCTGTAACTTAGGTATTGCCATTCCCACTTTACGGATAAAAAAATTCACACATCTAGATTTTCAGAGTGCTCAAGGTCACATGGTTAGTGACAGAGGGAGAATTTAAACCCAGGTACGACGCATGGCAGAGCCTATGCTCTATTCTGTCTCTTCTAGAGCCAGCATCCATTACAAATTCCCAAGGACCCTGTAAAGCACCTTTATCATCAATGCAGAAAGAGTTGCTAGGTTGTGATAATGAGTGTGTCAAACTCATCATCTTGTACACATCTGATATCCTTGGCCATGAGCTGGGCTGAAGCAAGCCTTCTTTGACTGATATAATAAGGAAGCTTTGATCCAAAAGGGACATTCAGGACTTTTAATTTAAAAAAAAGTGGTGGGCACTGCAGGGAAAATGTATTCAGGGAGTTGTAGATGCACCCCCACTAGTTGGTAGGGGCATCTGAGAAAGTCTTGTCAGTCTTTGGTTCTTATACTTATCCCCATTGTCTGGTGATCTTCCTTTAGTTGTTCTACCACAAAGCAACAATAGTTGCTGAATGAGTTGCTGAATGAATAGTTAATTCATTTCCTGTGGAATTCACTCTGCCTTTGGAAACCTCATGACCAAGGGTCCAGTCACAATATAGGAGACTGTTTTCCAAAGACTTGAGGAATATCCATCCACTGACTGCAAACATGCACAAATGTGTTCATAGGTTCTGGAATCTTCTCCTGTCTCATGTTTGTTTTTCTCTGCTATCCTTGAGAATGTTGGCCACTTCCTAATGCCCAGGATAACACATTATTCACAATGTCTCCTGGATCACTGACCTGGCTGAAATGAAGGGAGGCCACTTGTCCATAGAGACCCGGACTCCTCATTCTCCTTCCTTCAGCATCAGCGGCTTCTGTTCTTCCAGCACATTCATGCTGCCCCAGTTTCTTCTGTGAGAGAAAGAAGAACACGGCTCACATCAGTTAATTTGCACTAAGACATCAGAGATTCAAATCTACATCCTCTCCTTCCCATTCCATCTCCAACAGGTAGTACTTGTGTTGTAAAAGAGGGCACTGCTTGATACAAGGGAACAGTGTATCATGGCGGGGTGGGGATTTGGGAAGGGGAAGCCCACCGGGTGACCCATTCCAGTCACAAATACGGCCATTCCCACACATATATGTTTATGTCACCTAAGCCTCACTTAGCCTGGGAGGATTTCAGAATTATTTGATTTTCAGAATAAATGGTTGATGACTCTAGATAAATCTACTAGAAATGAGCCCTACTGATCGAATCTTAACCCAAGGGCACATGCATGCTGGTCACTCTCCACCTAGCCCTTGCTTCTCTGCCTTTCCTTTGGGTTTGCATAGACACACACTGAGAGTCCACCATGTGCTCCAGAACGGAACATAGTGTTCTTGGAGCTCTAACTTCCATGTCCTGCCCTCAAACAGCCAACAAACAATAAGTAGCAACAAAAAGCGTCACAAGACGGTAAACGATTAAAGACAAAACGACAAGCTTGTATAATACCAGGTGCCCTAGAAGCTAGGGTAAGTAGTGTGCAGGACTCCCGTGGACTAGCATGGTAGGAAAGGCTTCCTGTGTGAAACAGGATAGGAGGAGTGTGCCTCGGGAGCGGGGAAAAGTGGAAAGAGGGGTGGGCAGGCATGCTACCGATACCAAATATGGCCACCCTCGGTTCCTCCCATTCCCTGTAACTCCTGCCACCCAGAGGAGGAGCCTATTTCGCCTCCCCTTGAATCTGGTCTGAGGGTGTGGCTTGCTTTGACCAATAGAATGAGAAGGGAGTAACTTCCTGGGAGGCCTGGCTGCACAGGCCTTAAAAGGACGAGCAGCTGCCACTGCCTTCTCTTTGGAGCCCAGCTGCCATGCTACAGAGAGGTCCAGGCCAGTCTACGTAATGATTAGAGGCCATGAAGACAGGCCCTGGGAGATGAGAGGGGATCTTGGACTTTTACACAAATAATCCCAGCTGACACCCCGTGGAGAAGCAAGAAGTCCTGCTGGAATTCCTGACCCACAGAATTGTGGAGAAAAAAATTAATTGTTGTGTTTTAAGTCACTAAGTTTGGGGTGGTTGGTTAAGCAGCAAAAGATAAGTGATAGAAAAGGGGTGAACAAGACCAATGAACCACTCTTCACATGAAAAGATAGCATTAAAAACATGAGAATGAATGCATATGATACTTGGGGAGCTCTGAATTGAGTAAACCAATCTGGCTAGATCAGGCATTTCAGATTAGCAACTAGAAGAATATCGATTGATAAACTGGGCCCAAATAACTTAAATGCAGGAAGTAGATATTCAAAATGATCCATCTGATGCCTTCTGTAGTAGCTGCTGTCAGTGTCCCATTAATAGCTCCTTGTCTCATACTTCAGTGTGTACCAGCTCAACGTCCAACCACCAATGTTTCACTGCCTGGGAGCTTCTTTTGGGCCCTTTAAGCTCACTCTGCTAATGCAATAGGCCGGAAGTGCTGGGAAAATAATGCCCACAAAGAGTAGCTCTCAGCCAATGACTGAGAACTGATGTATAACTATCCCAGCTCAATGGACTCAATGTAAGGCAGGTGTTCCACACCGTTTCCCAGAGTTCCCTCAGTAGAATTAAATTCCCCAGTTGCCCACAGCAGTAACCTGCTTTATAATGCACTTTAATGGCTGCCTACCCTTCTCTGTGTCTCACCCTCATCCCCCTCCTGATGTTTCCTGAGATCACCTTCCAATAATAAATTGCTTGCTTTTGGAGAAATCCAAACTAAGATACTCTCATTTTACAGTTAAGAAAAATAAAGCCAGGACATAGATTATTTTTGAGTTGGTGCTATAACAAAATGAACCAAAATATGCAGCTTTTAAAACAAAATAGGAATTTATTTCTCTCCATATAACAGTCTAAGTTGGGAAGGCAGACTCTGCTCCAGTAAGTCATCTTGGGACCCCAGGCCATTGGCGAAGCCTTGCCATCCTCAGGATATAGCTCCCATTAGCGTCTTTCCCAGCCAGCAAGAAGGAAGGGGAAGGTACAAGTATGAGATGGCAATTACATCATTTCTGCTTGTGCATCACTGGTGAAAACTTGGTCACAGGACCACGTGTAGCTGCAAGGGAGGCTGGGAAATGTAGCTCAGCTGGGCAGCCTCATGCCCAGCAAGAAGAGAATAAATTGGTGAGAAATGGCAGACCTGTGTCTGACATAGGGATATTACGTGGTTACCCAAGTGCCTGTAGCTAGTTAGTGGACAAGTAGAACTATAAGCCTTTCTGCCCACTACTTTTTTCCTACTACTCTCACTTTGATTCCAGCCAGACTACAGCAGGTCTCAAATGTTGCATTGAAGAGTCTGATACTCTGCAGGGTATATCTCCTCTCATCACAAAGGCAGCAAAGCAAATAAGCCCTTGAAGCTTCTCTCAGATTCAGTCTACACAAGAATGCTGGATTGGACTTTCTGGCCAAAGTAAATAGCATAGGTGGTACATGATCACCATGACCCTCCCTTTTAAGCAGAGCCAGCCAGGTCACGCCTAGCCCAGGTTGCCCCCATGGTACAGATTAAAAAAAACTGCACCCCTTCTCCAAGGAACTCTATTGCCAAACACCAGAGCAATGCTTTAAAAACAACATATACCACCCAGGCAGGAAGATAGCTTGAGGCCGAGAGTTTGAGACCAGACTGAGCAAGAGTAAGACCCCATCTCTGCCAAAAATAGAAAAGTTAGCTGGACGGGGTGGCATGCATCTGTGGTCCCAACTATTTGGGAGGCAGGAGAATCACTTGAGCCCAGGAGTTTGAGGTTGCACTGAGCTATGATGGATGCCACTGCACTCTAGCCCAGGCAACAGAGTGATTCCATGTCAAAAAAACAAACAAACAAAAAAAAAAATACACACCAGATAATCCACAAGTATGTAAAAAGCATCCCTGAAGTTATGTGAAGCTCAGCCTATCTGATTGGAATCTTGGCCAGGCAAGGGAGAGTAGAGAACCAGTGGGCTGACATCCATGGAGATCAAAGACATTTTACCGTCATCTCTGAAGAACCTGAACTTGTTTCTATGGCTCCCAAGTATCCACAGACACACAAAGCTGTTTCTTTTTGAACCCAATATCACGGATGGTGATGCTAGAAGGTTAAGCCCACCCAGCACAGCTCATTTACATATTAAAATAGAAGAAAATGAGAGCAGACAGCTTTATCTAAGTGGATCCTATTCAGAACTTTTATATGCTAACATGTATTTTTCAAATTCAGTTTTTGGCTAGATTTCAGTTTAAGCTGCCCATATATGTAAAAATTGTCTTTTTTGTTGTTGTTATTTAAAGGGCAGTGAAAGCAAATTAATTGGAAGAATTTGTTTATTGGAAGAATTTGTTTAATAGCTCTGCATTGTTCTTATATCTCAAAATTTTTTAAACAAATACTTTATCCTCAATAGAGATTGTACTGAATTTTTAAATCATTATTCTGCCTTGGCCATTCTTAACTCTATATCTTTTGCAGTTGGGTTGGAAATTACCAGGTTTGTGTTAAGTTACTGAACATTACCCATTACTATTTATTCATTTAGGACACAGGGTCTCGCTGTCTTGCCCAGGCTAGAGTGCAGTGGCATCATCATAGCTCACTGCAACCTCAAACTTCTGGGCTCAAGTGATCCTCCTGAGGAGGTATGACTACAGGTACGCACCACTACGCCTGGCTATTTTTTTCTATTTTTTGTAGAGACACAGCCTTGCTCTTGCTCATGCTGGTCTCAAACTCCTAGTCACAAGCAATCTTCCTTCCTCAGCCTCCAAAAGTGCTAGGATTACAGGCATGAGCCACTGTGCCCAGCCTATTTCTAGTATTTTTGGTGCAAGTGAACATGAGTAGCACCTACCTCTGATTTGAACTCCACACAGTAAGATGGTACTCGGGATTTTTTCTCCCAACAATTTCCAGTTATGCTGAACAAACCTCCCTCCAAATGCAAACCTCAGTCTCCATTAGTAGACTATGTTGAAAATATGTGTCTAATCACCAAAAAGCAAGCATTTATCAGGATAATCTTTCCAAACTCATCAACTTTAATGGTATCCAGACGGCTTTTCTCGAGAGAGCTCATTAGTAACATTAAAAATTTTTCAAAATTTCCATGTTACGCGGCTTTACTTATATAGTCAAAAATATAATCAGAGTTTCTTGCCTTCTCGTTTAATAGCCATTTTCTGCCCATATACTGCCTTGAAAAATAGTCAAGCAAATGTAAAGAAGATAAATATCACGCATAAATGAACTACCGCCAAAGGGGATGGGGCTGTGTGCATAAAAATGAGTAACACCAGTGCTGCAGATTAAGAAACTGAATATGTTGGTGTTTAAAATTAAAATGGTTCCCAAAAGAATTCATAATGTTCCATTTAATAAAAGAAATGTTTTCAAATCATTCTACTGACTAGAGAAGTCTGAATCAAAGTCAGAAATTAATAACAGGATGCAGACAGAAACCCCCAATCATAAATAACAGAGGTGATTTTATGGGTATAAAAGCCTGCAAGGTCCAGTGGTGTCTATAGTTCTATGGGGAAAAAATCTAATGAAATGCAAGAAGAAAATGTTAAAAATAGAAATGAATGTGCCTGGTAGAAATACTATTGTGGTATTCTTGTGACACAATGACTTGTTTTCTGGAAAAGTAATTCTTCAACTGAGCCCAGACAAGCAGTGTATTCGTTGTAAAGTTGTATATTTAAACCTGTAGTCTGAAGGGTTTGCCTGTATTTAAAGCTCAGCGCTACTCGGGGCTCATTAGAGTACCAGGACAAAGCTCTAGCATATTACTGCTTTGACACTACTCAGAACTTCTAGGTAGCTTTCAGTGGCTTCAAGTACTTAGATTGTCAGCAATATAGGAAATAGAAAGTAGAATATTGAATAGCTGAGGTGTAGGCATCCAACATATGAGAATGTATAGATAGATAAAGATCCTTGTCGAACATCCTGTTATATTGCAGTTGGTGCAGGACAATTCCAGGGTAAACACAGGCTCGTAGTAAATAGCTGCAATGTGCAGGTTGTAAGAATTGGAGCAGTCTGAGTCTCGTTCAAGATCAAATGATTCCTTTCTAGACATTACATCAGGAACAGGCTCTGCTATAGGTTGCAGAAAGATAAAGGAACAGAATGGCAGACAGGGATAGCAAGAGGTAAGTGTTTAAATCTGGGCCTGTTTTAACAACAGGATGCATCATTCTACAAGTGCCTTCCCAATTCAGGCCAACTGTGGGAGGATGTGTGCCCTCTCCACATGTCTTCCCATATACTTGTGCCTTGCACTGTCAGGACGAGGGTGCGTTTGCTGGGGGTGAAGGTAGGAAGGAGGGATAGTGGTCAGGAAGAGGAGGATAGGGACAAGCTAGGTAAGGACTATATCCTGCCAAAATAATTCACCCCTGCTTTCTGGTAAACTCAAATGATTTTTATGAACTTATTTTTGGAATAAATAATACTTGCCTGTGAGGAGAAAAGTGAAAGGTACAAGAAGCAGCACAGTGGACGGTTGGTCTGCTGTAGCCCACCTACCGTGGTTCCTTCCCTTCCTGCAGCAACCATGAACCTTCCTTGCAGATATTTCCACGCTCAAGTCCAGTCACTCAATTTCAACCCAGGACCTTCAAAAAGAAAAAAACAGCCTCTCTTCCCCTATACAGTCAGTCCCTCCCCAACATCCAGGTCTTCCCTTCCCCTTTCAGGTTGTTCTCCATTCAGCCCCACTCGCAGTGTTTTTTCATCTCTGGGGGTGTCTAATAGACGACCTGCTGACACTATGATGACCCAGGCGGTACTTTTGTTGTGTGTGTATTTTTTTAAGGATTGGGTTATTACTTAATGATAATGACTTATTTTACACATTGTCGTCTGCTGATGTTTAAAAGATAAGAAGACATTTGTCTCGCCCAGCGCCTGAGGCCCTCGGAGGACTCTGGGAGACCCTGCCAAAACGTTTCCAAACTGAATAGTCATTGGGCTGCCAGATAATTCAGAAACTATTTGTATGAGCTGTTTATCAAATTATTAACCGCACAGATGTTGTTTGGCTGAAGAGCAGCTGAATCCCCTCTCTGGCAGCCGCGAAGACAAAGGTCTCCAGGAATAATTGGAGATGTGCACGGAATATTAAATTAATTTACTGCTCTTAATTCTTATGCAAATTCTGACCTCCGATGGCGCCTATCAATTACCCCGCGCGCAGTGAAAGCGAAGGCGACACTTTCTTTTCTTCTCTTTGCTTTTTTTTTTAAGAACCTGAAAAAGGAAATATTTGCAATAAGCAGGCGGTAGGAGCACTGCGTAACTCGAATTATTTAATTGAATCTCCAAATTTTTAGGGATGTCCGTGGAGGATAAAACCCCATGGCGCAGGGGAGAAGGCGGGAGGGGCGCAGGGGGCGGAGGAATTTGTTGATTTGACCGTACACCTGCTGCCTGCAGGAAAATATAGCAACGGGCTGGGACTAGTGATGACAAATAAAACACTGGCTTGTAGGCGGACGCTGGCCTTAGTGATCGCGCGATCTCGGTGTTAGCGCCGGCTTCACAGTGGCCAGCTATTCGGTCTAAGCACTGCGCCTCCGCAAACCCAAACGCTCGGCTTCTGGCATAGAAACGCCTTTGCGACTTTCCTTGACCGCTGCCTACAAGGTCTAGGAGTTCCGGCTTCCGTTTACTTATCTTCTAAGGGTGTTTAAGTCGTTACAACCCCCAAACCACTACGCTGCGCGCTCATGTTCATCCCCACTGAAATCCCGGGTGGGCCGAAATAAGATTTACTTGTTTCCTACTTGGAGAAGTGACACTGTTTTCCCTGAATTGAGCAAATACCCAGGCTTTGTCTGCAGTTATCTCTTAAACACTGTGCGGTTTCTGCGCCCCGGTGGTGGGTTGTAAGACTGGAGTCTCCAAGTCTTTCATCATCTTTCTAATAAGGAGAACCAAATCGGGCGCATAATGTCATCAGCCCGGGCCCGACCTCGCTAGGACCTCGGCAGCCGGGTGATGTCGCCAGCGGCCGGCGGCGCAGCCACGACGCGCCGCCTTTCAGCTCCTCGGGGTCCCCACAAAAGCCAGACAACAATATCAATTAATCATGCAGCCGGCAAACAAGAAGATTTATCCTGCGACAAACAGCCCCACCGAGAGCCGCTGAATGGGCGTGATTAGCATGTGAAAAGGCGAGCAAAACTCCGCGGTTCAACAGCTAAAGAGCAATTTGATGGGGCTGGGATGGGGAAATTACTTGATTAGCGTCCGTCGGAGGAGAGCACGGTTACAGCCCCTCGCCCGGAATCCGACTGGGGAACAAAACGCGCTGGTAAACGCGGCGACGTGGAGGGAGCGCGGGCAAGGGAGGGGAGCGCGGGGGCCGGCACCAAGACGTGATCGGGTTGGGGGCAGAAATACTGGGCAAGGGCTGACCTGCTAGCCACCGCCAAAGCCCGAGGCCAGAGCCTACGGGAGCTGGGACAACTGGCTCTTACTACCCTCACCTAGGGCTCCCAGGCCAGGATGAGGCGGATACAAGACTCTCCCACCCTGTGCTGGAGGTCGACCTCAATGTAATGCGCTGCCCTAGCTCTGGCCCCAAAAGAGAGTGAAAGAGACGCGTGCGGAGGGAAAGGGCCACCCATGCTATCCCTGGAGTCCCCTTCGGTGCCCCCGGGGCGCAATGCGCCGCTGCAGCTGCCTCCGCCGGCCCTAGGGTTCTGGCCCCACGTCAGAGTCCCAACGCGGGCGGCGCGGCGGCTGCACCGGTAGCTCTGCAGTTCGGTTCGCACAGTCAGCGAACTTTGGAGCCGAGCAAGACGTGTTTTTCCGCTCCTCCGAATTTAACCGCCCTGGCCCTGCCTCCTGGAAAAGCCGCCGCATTTGGGCTTGCAGTTTGGCAAGAAAGGGGCCTTCCGCTGCGCCCTCACGGGGAGGAGTTGGGGAGTTGGAAGGGAGCGCCCTGACTGCGGACAGCCTGCTGGAGGCTCGCAGGGACACGCAGGGGGGTAGGGGCGGCGTGCGGTGAGGACAAGACGGCCCTGGGGTAGGGACCCGGATGGAGCAAGCTCCGGGGCTCTCCCTGGGATCTGTTGGGCAGTCCCAGACCTGCCTTGGATCCTTGGATCTGGTTATGCAGGGCCAGATCTGGCGGCGTGGGAAGTTGGGCAGCGCGGAAGGCCCGCGGCCCGGGTTTTGGTTTTGGGTACACTGGGGCCTCGTGGCTGGGGCTTTTATTTGCTGGGAAGAAGAGTGATCTGGTGTAATCCCAAGGAGCAGTGTGGCTCAGGGTCCGCAGGACAAGGCCAAGTAGTGAATGAGAGCACGCCGAGGTCCCCCCCCCATTCCCATCAGCGCATCTTAAACCGGCATCCACACTTTTCCCGAAACCCCCGACCTGACCCCGGAGCTAACGCCTGCGCCCACCCCAGAGAAGGGAACTTAAGTTTCTCATTTTCGACGTGTCTGGAACCTTTCCTCTGGGCGTGTTACACACCCACGACCCCCTGCTCCCTGGCTCCTCCTAGTGCCAAGGAAGGGGTAAGGCTCCTGTCCCCAAAGGCTCAGACTAACTTGCTCCAGGTCTGGCGACCCACTAAAAGGGTCTTTTCAGCTCACGCCCCCGATAGGGATGCACGGGTGAGCTTCCGGATCCTGCCTTCAGTTTATTTAGGAGAGAGAGAATCTAACTCGCCCTTCCTTAAGTTCATTCGCACAATGTAATAACGACTTCAACGGACAAAAGCCCCAAAGCCCTGGCCGTCTCAAATACACCTTGCCCCTTGGCACAAAAGAACCAAGAACCAAGGAGTCAAACCTTATTTTATTAAAAAAAAAAAAGTGGGGGGGTGGATAGCCTCCATCGAGCTGAACAATAGTCACTCAGTTGAACTGTGTCAATTAACCACAGCTCATGGCCAACTTCAAAAGGCTTAATTCTTTCTGAAATGTCTCTGGTGGTGGATGTGCAGCCAACTCCAGCTCGCTGCTCACCGTTCACGCCTCTCGCCTTTCTTCTTCTCGACTCCTTCTGCCCCCAGCCCGACCGTGGAAGCCACGGCTCCCCGCTTGGCGCCGGGGCTAAGAGCTGGGAGGGACGCCACGGCCAGCAGACTCAGAGGGCGCTTGGGTATGTAGGGCGCGGCGGCTGGGCCCTCGCGGCCGGCACACTCGGCACTAGGAACCGTAGACCCGCGAACCTGAAGGACGCACGCCCCTGCCGCAGAGCCCCAGGCCCTCGGCAGTCTCCAAGTGCGCCAACCCGGCAGGCGGTGTGGCAGAACACACGGAAATCGGTGTCTCGCGCACCCGCCCATCTTTCTCCACTCAACACTAACGCGCCTTTGGCTCGAAGCGCTTCCGCGAGGAGGCTGGGGCTGTGCATTTCCATTCCAAAGCCGAGTGATTGAACCATCTCAAAGTTGGCGGGCAGAGGGGGCGGTGGCACGGAACTGGGTAGTTGGATGCCTTTGCCTGCGGGAAGGCAGAGCTGTTCCCACCAATAGCGACGGCTCAGGACTGGCTTTGTAGTTATTTTTACAAGTTCTCCCCTGTGCCCATCATATTGCCCTGAAAGGCAAAAGAGGCCGCTGCAATTTATTCCAATGGGCGGTTTTTAAGAAGCTGGCAATTTGAACCGGCTGGGTGTTATTTAGTGCAATATGAAATCAAATGATCCTATTTCTCAAATAACAGTGTCTGTGAGGAGAAGTGAATCCTCTGAAAGGGTAATTGTCTGCTGATGGTGTTTTCCATTATGCCCGATCTTGGCCTAAATGGTGTTCGGCAGCGAGGCGGAGAGCGAGGGGTGAAATCAATGCGCGCCATCTCGCGCTCGGGAGGCAGAAAAAGGCAGCTCGGCTCGCGTCCCGGCACGTCGAGCGAACAATGCCACCCAATACGCCACCGATTTCGACGTCATCTTGCAGGTGTCCGAAATCATTAGACTCCAGTGATCTTGTGTATAGGAGAATAAACCTAACTCTTCCTCCTTTCGCAACTTTGAGAATCACCGTCCTGGCATCGTTTAGTCGGACAACAGATTGACGATAATGTGGGAAGGAAAACCCAGCTTGGCGCCCCTCATTCCTCCCTCCTCACCCCACGTTAATACTGAGATGCTGCGTCCTTCCTTCCAAGTTCACACTTCTGCCTAGCACCTTTCCAGTCCGGCTTCCGGAGCCCCAAATTTAATTCCTGGGGAAGATACTGTGCCCGCCAGGCGCACGCTATTTACGCTGTAATATGTGGTACCCCTGGGAGGAAAGGGTTGGCCCTGAGCTTTTAAATTGTCCTCCGTGGGCTCAGCCACTGTTGTTGACGGAACCAGATACAGGGCGGTCAGCTTATGTCTTAGAGAAGCACGGACGAGGAGCAAACTTAAGGACTAATGTTAATGCTAGGGACAAAACGACACGCTGGAACATGCGCTTCTGCCTTTGGGTGTGTCAGTACCCAGGGATCGAGGGCCAGCGCGCACATGGATGATACCCGTGAAGAGTATCAAATAATTTTGTCTCTCTTCAAAATTATTTCTGGCTGCAGAGGCGACCGCAAGCAACAGCCTTGCCCATAAACCCTCTTTAATTATTACTAACGCACCTTGAGGGGCGTGGCCTCCTCTTTAGAGCCTGAGGGCTGGGGCAGAGGGGGTGCGGCCGCAGGATAGTGGTGCAGCTAGCTTTTCAGCCACACCGGGCCAAGGACGCGACGCGGCTTCCCCGCACTTCCCTCCCCACCACGTACTACCTTTCTCCTCCTTCCTTTTTTTTTCCTAAGAAGGATTTTGGTATTCTCAATATCCTGGAATTGTAGTCACAGCCTACGTCCTCTGTCAATTTGGGGCATTTCAGGCTGAGCCTCCTAGAACCAACTTGTGGCTTTTTTCTGCTCTAGCTAGGCAGGCTTTGTTTTTATATTCTCTTTGGGTGTTTGGGGGGCATATATATATATATATGCATGTATATTTTTCCATACCGTAACCTCTGTTTACAAGCCCATTTGGTGGTTCATGATATTCCCCTTTCCTTGGAGCTACTTCCAAATATCTGGAGACGCTGGGGAAGAAATGTTCATTCCTGCATATGCAAGGAGCTCAGCCTAGGAAGCTTCCAGCCCTTTCACGGAGGGAGGTTTGGTCGCTGTACCTAGATCCCGAGGCACCGGACACCCGGCGCGTTCCTCGCACTCTCGGGCCTCTTAGGCTGAAGGAAGGCGGGCTCAGCCCGCGGCGTCCCCATCAGGATCTCATTTACCGGCTGAAAATCCAGCTAGCAGAGATTCTCCCCCCAGGCCCGGGACACGGCCTGGACGCAGGGCCGTGGGGGAAGAGTCCTGGTCGTGGCGCTTTAATTTTCACCCTGCCGCTTTGGATCTGAACAAACTGTGGGGATATTCTTTCCTAGGGTCTTCTGGGGACATCCCTCCACCTCAAGGGCCTGCCCTCCCCGGCCAAATGTTCAGCCCTCCGACGCGGTCATGAAATAAAAGGCGATGCTCTCTGTGACCCGCAAGTGGCCTCTCGGGGTCCTCCTCTGAGGTTGCTGTGCCCCATGCAGACCCGGCGCTCTGCACAGCAGCAAAAGCAGCCACCTACCTCGCTCAGGGCGGAACTGCGCCTGGCGGTGGGGACCGTATGAGGGCGGCCAGTTCCTTTACCCGGCGGGAGCCCTGCGTTCCCACTTCTCCCAGGGGAAGGGGTGGCCACGCCCGAGCCTCTACTCAGCCCCTTCAGGAGAAGAGTGACAGCGAGGAGTCCCTCTGTAGCCTCAGTTTA
Organism: Lepilemur ruficaudatus; assembly: GCA_963574885.1. Classification (NCBI taxonomy): domain Eukaryota; kingdom Metazoa; phylum Chordata; class Mammalia; order Primates; family Lepilemuridae; genus Lepilemur; species Lepilemur ruficaudatus. The sequence continues at coordinate 38,722 of CAUYRT010088412.1, forward strand.
GATCGGATTCCCGCGCTCCTCCCCAAGGAGCGAAGCTGAAAACCCCAACCCCGGTGACTCTGCGCCTTGAGTTTTGCTGGCGTCTCTCCGTCTTCCCGCAGCTTTGGGCTCTCGTAGGCTTTATACACCCTCTATTCCTCCGGACATGCCTGAACCCTGGGCAGGCGAGAACCCCGCCAGGCACTAGACAGGGCCGGGGTCCGCGCCCTGGGAAAGAGAAGCGGCTTCGGGTAGCCCAACCCGACCGCCACCTCGGCCCCGCCTGCAGGGAAACCCTTTCAAAGTCGGGGGGCAGAGGAGGGGGGTGAGGCCAGGAGGCTACCCAGTGGGCCCTGCCCGGTGCCTCCTCTTCCTCGGGGTTTTAGGATACCAGGGACTCTCTCTAAGCCCCTGTGCCGGAGAGAAGGGAATTTATAAAACAGATCTTCCAAGGCTCCCTCCGCACCTTTGCTGGGGGAAGAGCCGGCGGCTCTTCCCTCTGGTCGGTTCAGCGCCAAGCTGCCCAGTGCCCATACCTTTCCTCCCCTCCGCAAGCTACCCCGTCCCCCACCCACACCTCCGCCGCCCTCCCTTTCCCAGACCCACTGACCTTGGGAAGGCGCGGACTCGCCGCTCGCCGAGCCTCGCCGGGCGCTGCGCAGAGGAAGAGCGCGGCTTCGCGCGCAGCCCAGACCCGCTAGCTGGTCGGCGTCGGCCCGGCGGCCGAGGGAGCGCAGCGCTCCCCTCCCCCACGCCTTATAATTTAATCACACGCGATATTAAATTATCAAGCCTCTCGTTAATCAGCACGCGAGTTATTGGGACTGAACATGCCGCCGCATGTTTTGACAGCCCAGAACCATTCGCGGGGGTCGGGGTGTGTCTGGTTTGGGGGTGGGGGGAGGTCTAACCACTCTTGAGAAACACCGCGAGCCCCACGCGGGCTGGTGGGGGCCTCTTGCCTAGAAAAAGATTTGGAAAAGCACAGGCTGAACGAGAGTTTGTCAAAAGCCCAAATGCATTCTTCCCGGGGGCCCCTTTCCTTAATATTTGGATTTTGATCCTGATGATTAAGACAGCCGACGGCGTATAATCAACAGCATCTTAATTAGCAGTTTTTCAGGAGGGTGAATTTGACCCGAATCTGTGCATCTTCATTACCCACTGTGGACAGTATGTAGTTAATGTTTGAAGTACAGATGGAGTCAGATCACTGAAGTCATTTCAAAGGATAACTTTTCCCTAACTCAAAAGGACTTTGTTGCGTTTTACATACTATAAATGCGAAGAAAGAAAAATAAAGAATTTTAAAATTAAGTTATTAATTTGGGGTTTTCTTTTAAAAAATAATCCACACGTAACGTGCTCAGAAGCTGGTTTATTTTCTAGGGTGTTTTTTTTTTTTCCTTTTGCTATTAGAGGGATCTTTTCAAATGAATAAACCAATTAAATGAAAGTTCTTATGATTGCATTCCATGCAATAGAAGAAGCAAGTGCTCATAAAAAGTTGTCTTAGTGGCACAAAGGTGAGTAATTAGTTCTCAGCATTCGGGTTCTAACATGCCAGCAGAACAATAACCCAGACGGAAAGCATCTTCCACCTCTGGAAGGAGTGGTGTAGATATGAAATCTGTCAACCAACAAATGTTTTAAATATCAAGTTTGAAATTAGTCTCTGAAAAAAAATGTAGTCCCCAAATTAAGTCTCTTCCCACGTTAGCATAAACTAAAGGTACTATGTATCAAAAGAAGGCCAATTCCTACAGGAAACTGCTATGAATTTCACTAAGTGGGCAAGCCAAGTTCTCTAAACAAACAGCAGATCAAATCAAGTTATTTTCTTTTTTTAACATATAAAATAAAAACAAATATCAACTCAGGGCGTGCATAAAATCCTTAGCAGCTAAATTGAGCATAACTTTTCTACCAGAAAGTATGATTAATTTAGTAAGCAAATAAGTACATAAATCCTGACCCCATGGTTATATTTTATCACAGAATATTAAATGTGTCCAAGACCATTCATGAGATATTTTCTCTCCTATTAATCTGTTGTCTGCATTTTTCTACCCTGCTCACTAACACACAAAGAGATAGGTATCAAAACTCAACACAAATAGTGCTAGGTGAAATTCATAAATCCTAAAGAAGCTAGTGCAGAGGGGGGAAAAGCTATAATATAATGTGATTTTTTTTCATAAGCCAGTGGAGAAAAATATCTTGACTATCTTTATCCAGTCAGTTCATGCCTACGTATGTTCTACAATAACAGGGACATTTGTTGTCAGGGACTGAAAGACCGCTTTTTATCCCAGGAGCTCTTTCTAGTTAAAGTGGGCCACTGGCAACTGCCTGCTAAAAACTCATAGCTGAAGACTTTGTTTTAAAACTAGAGACATTGGACATAACCTGAATTACCCAGACAACATGGGTTGGTGGACCTGGCAATTGTCTACTTCTGAAATGTAGAATGAGGACCAAGACTACATGAGAAGTTTCAAAACAAATGTAAAACATAAAGGTTTGTTGAATGGAGCCACCAAAAATGGGGAAAATTACTTTCTTCCATTTGTTTGCCTATTTTTTTCCATCACACTTCTTTTGCACACATCACCCCATTTGATCCTCACTGGAATGCTGGCAGTCTGAGTACAGGATGAAAATATAACCTTCCCTCCTGAGGCTTGGGAAAGTTATGGAACTTGCTCACAACTCAGAGCAAAAGCGAGAACCCACATTTCTTGACTCCTAGGCCAGTGCTCTTTCCAAGCAACATCGGCTTCAGATAGCTAACATATGAACTTCTAATTTGTTATTTTTTGTAAGCCCTCCTCCATCACTCAATAAAGTTAAACATTTTAGTTTTCTGAACCTCTCTAAAGGTTGTAATAAATGTAGAAAGTACTCTTGACTGGGGGTCAGCTCAGCCTTTAGTTATAGCTCTACGACCTTGGAGAAGTCACTCTCTAAAGTGAGTTGTGTTCCCCAGAAGCCAGCCCTGAGCCAAAGATAACTGCAAGTTGATTTTTCAGAAGGTGATCTCAGGGAGAAGTACAGTAGGCAAAGAAACAGGGAAGGGAAGGCAGCAATGCATAGTGAATTATCAAGCAAGTTACCATTTTATGCAAGTGGAACTTAATACTGCTAGAGAAACTCTGGGAGGCAGTGTTAGGCAACCGCTTGAGGGGCAAGGGAATTGTAGTATCCAACTCTTGTCGGTCATTGGTTTTGGACTGCTGGGGATGAACATTAATTGTCCATGCTGCAGACTTGCCGTACAGAAGGCAGAGCAGACTCTGGCCAAAGAAAGCCCTTAAGCAAAGAGTCACAGGTGCTGGCAGTTGGGTGGTGGGCCGGTGTGCATGGAAATAAATGGCGAGTACCATTGCATTTTCCAAAAATGGCCACATCTGTACCTCCCAGTCCACATGCTCTTTTGTAATGTGGCCTTACTACTCTCCCATCAAGAGGTAGGACCTATTTCTCCACCCTTTGAATCTGAAAGGGCCTGCGACTGTGTCGACCAATAGAACAGTGAAAATGACTTTGTACTAGCTCCAGTTGTAGGCCTTAAGTGCCCAAGTAGCTTTCATTTCCTATTTCCTGGAATGCTAGCCCTTTGGGGCACTCCCTCCCAGACACCATGCTGAGAATTCCAAGCCATTTGGAAAGGGATCCAGTAGGCATGCAATGCAACAGTCCCAGCTGAGGTCACAGCTGACTGCCAGCATCATCCACCTGCATGGAATGAGCAGCCACCATGGGAGTGAGTCATCATGGAGGTCCAGGCCAGTGAAGCCTTCAGAATTTGCAGTTCAGCCCCTATCTGACAGTAACCACAGGAGAGACCCTGCAATGGTTAGTTTTATGTGTCAATTTGACTACACTGTAATATCTAATTATTTAATGAAACACTAATCTAGGTGTTCCTGTGAAGGTAATTTATAGATGTAGTCAACATCTAAAATCAGTTGACTTTAAGTAAAGGAGATGATCTTTGATAATGTGAGTGGGCTTTATCCAATCAGTTAAAGGCCTTAAAAGCAAAAACTGAAGTTTCCTGGAGAGGAAATTCTGCTTCAGGACTTAAGCATCAACTCTTGCCTGAATTTCCAGCCTGACAGTCCATCCTACAGATTCAGATTTGCCAACCCCTGTAATTACATGAGCCAACAACACTTTCAAATAAATAAATTACATTTATATATATATATATATATATATATAGAGAGAGAGAGAGAGAGAGAGAGCTAGCCAACCCCCTTTTAAAATTACATGTGTATAGTACACACACATATAAAAAATACGTATTTTTTTAATTAGTTCTATTTCTCTGGAAAACTCTGGCTGATAAAGGACCCAAGCTAAGAACCACCCAGCTGAGCCCAGTAAACCATAAAAAGTAATAACAAATTTCTATCATGCAGCAATAGATAATTGGAATAATCAGAACAAGAAGTGACATTGTCTACTATACTCTGCTTCTCTGTGCTTCATTTTCATCATCTCTATAGTGAGTACTTTGTCCTAGATTGACATTTTAGGTCTTTTCAAACTTTCTTGTTCTCAAATTCCCAATTGTGCTGTCATCAAATTGATAATGCATATTTTGTTAATATATCAAGGCAAGCAAAATGTGAAATAATGAATTAAAAAATTAAATAAGATAATGTGGACAGATTATTAAATTATAAAAATTGTAGGACCTGAAGAGGTTATAGAGTTAATTAAATATTAATAGTTGGTAGGTTAAGGTGAAAGAGGATTTATTCTGTTTTTTTCTATAAAGTTTCTTAAATAAACCTTAAAATATTTCTGTGGTTTTATATGAGGGAGCTTTTATTGACACTTTTGTGAAACACAATGACACTGACCTTTGTATTTCTTTTCCACCTCCATAGCAGATAACTCTTCCCCTTTCTGTCCTTTTATTGCTTAGAGATGATGATGTCACAATTTTCGACATGTTCATTAGAAATTTATTCCTATATAGAGGTTCAGTTCTGAAATATTCAAAGAAGCTTAAGAAAGGGAAGCAATGTACAGGATGTTGGAGAAGGAATTTCATGGATTGTTGAAAATGGGGAAGTGATAGAGAACTTTGACTTATTGCTATCTTAGTTGCTATACTCACCTTTTCATATCAGTTGGCCTGAGGCTCTCATTTCATTTCATGTAGTCACTTCTAGACCACTGAATCATTTCATCCCCTCCACTTTCATTTAAAATTCATTCCATCAACTTCAGTTTCTGCTTGAGGATAAAGAGAGCTAGAAAGAGCATTGCTCTCAATCTTACAACAACAAATGCCAGAAAATCAAGTATATGTCTGCTCTTGAAGGCACTGGAGTGCTAATGTCACTGGCAACCAACTGGCCCAACACTTAGGCTCAGGATGAGACTTGCTACTCATGCCTAATGCTCTCTACCTTCCAGCTTCTGAGTGTGCCATTGAATTCTTCAACCCCAATCTTGGGCACGTAGAGTTGAACCATTCCATTATGATCAAGGCAGTATATTACAGCATTCTTTAGTCTTACCAGATGTGGGAGTAATACATGTCAAGCAATGATAACACAATATACAGCGGTATACAACTGAACACTAGCAATGCAGTACTGACCCTGCATGCCACGCTGCTCTCCTAAGGCTGGTATTAGGAATTACAGATCTGACTCTAAGTGGGTTCAAGCAGCTAATGATTGAAGGGGGGACTGAGGCGAAGGTCGCTGCAGTTAAGTGGGGATAATTTCTTTAATATAATGGAGTTGTAGTGATATGGGATTTTTAAAAAAATCTCATGGCAACTAGGGGGAGGAGGTTATATCACTGGAGCACATCTGTAAGCATGACTTAATGATGCAAGCTTTAAAAATCCCAGAAGTATTGGTCAGCAGCATTTACTGGACCACAGCACATGTACACATTTGACAAATGACTCATCAGTGGTGCTACAGTGGGGCAATGCTGTATTGTACCAGAAAGCTTCCTACCTCTGTGACATTTTTAAGTTGAATTTAAAGAATTAAATAGAAGTTATTGCATTAAATGCCACCACTGTCAATATCATAGTATATGAAATAAAAACATGCTCATCAAAAGAAGACTGAGTAGATAAATTGCTTCATGTAATATCCATAAAATGAAACTTTACATAGCTGTAAAAAAGAATGAGGCTGGGTGTGGTGGCTCTCATTTATAATCCCAGCACTTTGAGAGGCCAAGGCAGGAGGATCACTAGAGGCCAGGAGTTTGAAACCAGCTGGACAACATAGAGAGAACCCATCTCTACAAAAAAACAAGAAAAATTAGCCAGGCATGGTGGCATATGCCTGTAGTCCCACCTACTTGGGAGGCTGAGGCAGAAGGATTGCATGAGCTTCAGGTAGATCTATAGCTTTCCATATATAGAGAAAGATCTCCAAGATATGTAAAGCAAAAAACACAAGATGCAAACAATGTGTAAAGAATGCTACCATTTATATTTTAAATGACATAATAGCTATAGAAATGTAGAGACATACATATAGACATAGATATAAATATATCCTTCTTATAACTCAGGAAGGCCACGTAGGAAATTGCTAACTGATTGCCTCTGGAAATGGAAACTGAAGGCCTGGTGGCAGCAATGAGAGGGATATTTTTTCACTGTATACCTTTTTCACAATTGAATTTTGCATGATGATTGTTTCAAAAATAATAACCAAGAAATATATGAGAGCTCTCTTGGAAGCCAGCCACCATGGCAAGAAGCTAGACTACTGAATGATGCAGGATAATGTGTAAAGAAAGGCCCAGCCAATAGCCATACCGAGGTCCAGATACAAGAGCTAAGGCATTCTGGATGTCCCAGCCTCTTGGTTGAATGTGCTTCATACATAACCCAGGTCATCCAACTGAGCCTGTCCAACCCACAGCTTCATGAGAAATAATAAGTCATTTTTGTTTAAAGACATTAAAACACATATACACAAAAAAAGAAAGGAAAGAAACGTGAGAAAAAGAGAGAATGAAAAGTTGAATGCAAAATGGCGACTTTTCCAAAGCAGAATTCTAAGGTAAGTATGAGACAGATTTTGGGTTACTCTTGTTGCCACTAAGTGATAGCAAATAGTTAACTGCATACACAACACCCACCAATCCTGGGGGGTGACATCCTGTAATAGGGACCCAACGATATAGTAGAAAGCACATAGACCTTGGAGAAAGGCTAAGCTAGATTTAAACCATCAGCAAATTCCTTAACCTCCTGAGCCTCAATGAAACAGGGAGATTAACACATATTTTGCAGAGCTCTAGTGAGGCTTGAAGAAGATGATTCCGACAGATGATTCTATGGCTGAAAGAGAGTGGCTATACAATAATCATTGATTTTTTTCAACCTAACCATATCAGTTATCTAATGCTACATAACAAATCATCCCCAAACTTATGGCTTAAAAAAACAATGCTCATTTATCATCTTATGGTTTCTGTGGGTCAGAATTCAAGAGCAACTTGGCTGGTCACTTCTCTCTTGAGGTCCACTATGAGGGTGCAGTCAGAAGTTGGCTAATGCTGCAGTCATCTGAAAGCTAGGGCTGAGGGGTCCACTTCCATGCAATCACATGGCTGGTAAGTTGGTACTGGCTGTGAGCAGGAAGCCTCAGTTACTCTCCCAATGGCCTTTCCCTCAGGACTGCTCAGGTGTCCTCACAATCTGGCGGCTGATTTACCACCAAGTGAGCCATCCTTAGAAGTCACATATCATCATAGAAGTTGGCACTGACATAATGCAGGAAGGTGCTACACAAGGGCATGAATTCCAGGGGAAAGGAACATCAGGGGGTTGTTAGGGGCTGAGTTATATGCCCTCAAAATTCGTATGTTGAAATCCTAATCCCCAGTACCTCAGAATGTGACTATATTTGGAAATAGGATCCCTAGAGTGATACTTAAGTTGAAATGAGGTCATTAGGGTGGGCCCTAATCCAATATGACTGGTGTCCTTACAAGAGGAGATTAGGGCACAGACACACAGAGGGAAGACCACGTGAAGACACAGGGATTAGACTGCTATCTGCAAGCCAAGGACAGAGGCCTCAGAAGAAATCAATCCTGCCAACACCTTGAACTTGGACTTCTAGCCTCCAGAACCATGAGAAAATAAACTTCTGTTGTTTAAGCTGCCCAGTTTGTGGTACTCTGTTATGGCAGCCCTAGCAAACTAACACGGGCCGCTGTGGAAGCTGGTTTCTATACTGACCACTTTTATTGCATTAAATATGACGGCTTCTTTGGACACAAAGCCAAATATTATATCATTCTATTTATATGAAATTTCCAGAATAGGCAAGTCCAAAGGGACTGAAAATAGATTAATGGTAGCCAGGGGCTGGGGGCACAGGGGAGTAGGGAATGACTATTAATAGGTATGGAGTTTCTCTTTGGAGTGATGAAATGTTCTTGAATTAATAGTAGTGATGGTTACACAACTTTGGGAATATACTAAAAGCCACTGAATTGTACTCATTAAATGGGTGAGTTTTATCATATGCGAACTATATCACAATTTTAAAAAATAGCTTCTTGCTGCTATCATCATGCTGACCATCCTGACCATCATGCAGGATTTTTGGGTGGTGTTCTGGTCCCAGAACTGGACTGACGAATACCAAAGAAATATATGGTGGTCTTCCTCCCTGCAGAAAGTGGATAATCAAGTGTGGTATTGCAACATGGCTTTAAAATACTCACATTATCAAAATAACAAAAAGATTCCAGAATGAGTCCAACCCAAAAAAGTCCACCACTGGGGAGAAGCAATGCCTCCATAACACCTCCACAGTTCCACCCACCCCAACTTCCACTCCAATGGCAGTGGCCCAGCTTGGACATGACACAGCCTCTCATGCCTCAGCTTCCCTGCTCCAACAAACACTCGCCATTGTGAGAAGCAGTAGGATACCGTGGTTGGGAATTTTGGCTCTGGTGCTACATCGTGTGGGTTATAATGCCACTTTATAATGCCACTCCTCCTTTTACAAACTGTGTGGCCTTGGTCTGGTTGCTTAACCCTGATGTGCTCTAAATTCCTCAACTGGAAAATGGAGATAACGTGTGTAAAAAGCTAGGCACAAAGTAAGGCTCCATCCCACTCGCTATTGGATGATGTTTATTCGTGTACATGAGCGTGTGAACACACGCAAGTTGCCATTCCTCTCTGGTTACATTTAGAAGTCTTAGGAAATTAGAAATGTTTCCTTGTCTTCAGGGAGAAATTGGAACCATTTGCTTATTGAGTATTTTCTATGGGCCAGTTCTGTGTTAAGAACATCTTAAATGTTACCTCATTTATTCCTCATAATAACTTGGTAAATAAAAATATCATTACCCTCATTTTAGAAATGAGCAAAATAAGGCATTCAAGATGTTAAGAGATGTGTTCAGAGCCACACAGCTGATAGGAGGCAGAGCCAGGATTTGAACTCAGTTCTACTGATTCTGAAGCACATGATTTGTAGACAACATAGTGCTGCCCTTGGGTGGTTGATTTCCATCCCTGAGGGTTGATGGGCTGGGATCTCTCCAACTGCCAGGGTTGACACAAAAGAAGTGAAATGAAATACTGGATTGAGGTTCCCAACATGCACGACATTCATTCATGTCAACTTCTGAGTCACCAGCAATGAGTTTAGGTGACGAGAACCTGACCCTGAGTGGGCAAGTGAGTGCAGGGTCAGCAAGGTTGATAGAAAAGGATAGAGAGGAAGCTCAGGAAATGCTTTTGAGAGGTAGAGACAATCATAAGAAGCAGAATTTGGGCCTTTACCTTTGGTGACTCCCTGCATCTCGCAAAGGGATATTCTTCTTGCCTCCTGCAGAAACGATGCTAGGTTGTGTTGATTGAGGGCCAACTCTACCAGGTGCACCACATAGATCACCACATTTAATTCGCTCAACAACCCTGAGAAGAAGGCACTGTTACCATTTTACAGGTAAGGAATTTAGGCACAGCAAGGGTAAGTAATTTGCCCAAGGTCACATAGCTTGTGAGACAAAGAGGTAGTATATCATGCAGAGGGGGTACCTGAGCCAAAATCCTCAACCCCTGTCTGTATTCAACAGCTTCTCAAGGATGCAACAGCAAGCATTTGTTGATCAAGTGTAGGGAGGGTGTTCTGTGTGGCCTTCACCATCAAGGTTCCCCAGTAATGAATGAAGCCAACATTTCTACAAAGACTGTGGGTACTTGCAGACAATGAGAAGTGGAATATTCTACACCCGGTGCCCTGTCACCTTGTAAACATAAATACATAGCTGTCAAATAAATGGTATTTATTATACAAAACCCTTTGGTTTTAACCTGACCGTGAGTTGTAAGAACAGGCCTACAGCATCTCTTTGTTTCCAACCCTTGTAGTTAGGAGTACTTGTTGAACCCTGATGAGAAGTGCATCCAAGTGGCAAACAATTATGAAATCCACAAAATGATTTTTGAAGAGAATCTTGGCATTCAAAAATTGTTTGTGTGTGATGTCAATACCTACAGCCTGCCGCTCACACACCCAGGGCTTCAGGGCTGCAGGGCTTCAGAGCGGCCCCTGCTTGGCACACCAAGCCTTGGTTCAGTCCTGCAGGGAGAAAAAGGGTACAAGGATTTGGTGCTTCAAGTCTGTCATCTCTAAGGACCCCTCTTGGTTTACAAAGGGAGAATCCTGGAGACCTCATGGAAGCACAAATTCAAGGCCATCAATGGAAATTATAAGCATACAAGAGCTGTGAGACAGAGTGAGCCTGTCTCATTTAAGTAGTGAGTCTATAGCTGGAGACATTTATTATTCTACCCTATTATTCTATTTTTTGGCTGTTATTTAGCTTTCATAAAACTTGGGTATTTTAGAGACCCGTATTTTTAGTTGTTGGTTTATATGATACAAAATAAAATGAGGAAATCTGTTTTAATTTTATTTATTGGAATCTGCACCCAATACTTATTGTTTTAAATTAGCTATTATAATTGTCTTTAAGCAAAATGCTCTTAGTAACCTCATGCCTATCTGTACTTGTGAGGGTTCTTCAGAGAAACAGAACTAGTAGGGTGTGTGTGTGTGTGTGTGTGTGTGTGTGTGTGTGTGTGTGTATAAAGAGAAAGATGTTTAGAAATCGTCTTCTAAGGACTTCAAATGACTGGATGAGGCCCATGAATGTTATGGAGGCTAATGTGCTTCATTCAAAGTCTACTGATTTGAATATTATACACATTCAGAAAACATCATTACAGCAGCATCTAGACTAGTGTTTGATCAAACAACTAGCCCCCATGGCCTAGCCAAGTTGACACATAAAATTCACCATCACACCTCTCCTCTTGATCACTATCAACTCCCATCCAGGGTGGCATCTCACCTTCTAATTCCTGCCTTTTCACTTCCTGGTGACAGGTGTTCCCCCTCTTTCCCTACTATGCTTATCCATCTTTCCACTTTAGCTCTGCACTGTCTAACATGGTAGCTACCAGCTGCATGTGGCCTCTTAAATTTAAATTTTAATTATTAAAATTAAAATAAGTTAAAAATTCAATTCCTCAGTTGCACTAGCCATATTCAATTGCTCAATGGCCACATGTGGCTAATGGTTACTGTATTGCATAGTGCAGAATGGAACATTCCATTATTGCAGAAAGTCCCGTTGGACAGAGCTGCTCTAGATGGTTCTCTATAGCCTTGCCTTCATTATCTAGGATTCTTTCCTTGGACATTGACTCGTAATCTTACTGTTCCAGGTTTGCAGTCTACCTTACCATCTGGATAGTCACTTAAACCCTCACTGAGAATTTTGGGGAAAGATACGTTGATGTGTTTGTGTAATTTGTGCTTGGAATGCTTATGTGTTAGTCAGGATAAGCAATGCCAGCTGCTGAAACAACCTCAAAATATTAATGGCTCCACATAGCAAAGATTTATTTCTTCCTCAGGTCACAGTCCTGTGATCTTTGTAGTCATTCACTCTTCTTCTAGGGCCTCAGAGTTTTCCCCTGGATCCTCTGCATATAGCTGGCCAACTAATGAAAACTGGGGAAGATTGTGCAGGATGTTTTGAGTCCAGGCGTCTAAGTGGCTACATCACTTCTGCTCACATTTCATGGATCAGATTGGTCATGTAGACCCACCTAATTGCTAGAAAGAACGTAAATGCAGTCTTTCTGAGTGCCAAGGAGGAAAACTAAACAGAATGGTGAACATATCATGTTGTATAATAGCATGTAGAAAAATGCATTCTATGTGAATGCATACTTCTCCCCAAACAATGAACGATGTGAATGTAAAAACCCTTGTGGATTGCATAGTATATATTTTATACATCCAGTACAAGGAAGATAAAAAATTATCAGTAGCTGTCAAATGAGGGATTTCAAAGCCATAGAAAGGATGGACTTTGGAATTGGAACAGGCCTATTTTCAAATCCTACCACTACTATCTGCTTGAAAAGAACACACTGATTATGTGATTTGGGGCCAGCTGCTTAAACTTGTGGTGCCCTCAAAGGACTGTTACGGGTTTAAATGAGGCAACAAATGCTCACACCAGTGTAAATATTCAATGGTGGGAGAGGTTACACATTCACATACATGTGACCTCACAGACTTTCTCTTCCCTCCTACATTTAATTCATGTGTACTTCCAAATCAGATTTTCTAATGGCATAGGATACAATGTCTAATATTTCTGCATAGTGACTGCAAAAGGAAATATTTTCCCATGTTCATATCTATTATGGGTTGAATTGTGTCTCCCCAAAATACATACATTGAAGTCCTAATTCCCAGTACCTCATAATGGGACCTTATTTGGAAATAGGGTTGTTGCAGATGTAATTAGTTAAGATGAGCTCATACTGGAAGAGGGTAGGCCACAAATCCAATATGATAGGTGCCTTTATAAAAAGAGGAAATTTGGAGACACATACACAGAGAGAATGCTATGTGAACATCAAGGCAGAAGTAAGGGTGATGTGTCTACAAGACAACACCAAACATTGCCTGCAAATTATCAGAAGCTATGAGAGATGTATGGAGCAGATTTTTCCTCACATCACTCAGAAGGAACTACCTGCAGATACCTTGATTTTCAACCTCTATTCTCCAGAACTGTGACACAATAAATCCTCTGTTGAAGCCAGCCAGTTTGTGGCACTTTGTTATGGCAGCCCTAGCAAACTAATACAATATCCAAGCAGTTGTTGACTCAGATATATACAATTTAATAGCAAATTACATGGTGTTTATATTTTAAAATGTAAAAATTCTAATTTCAACATATTTAGCTAAATCAATTTTCGATTCATTAACTCAACTGTTTTTGAGCTACAAAAACAGCAATTTCATATGGTTCACCCTAAGATGCATACAACTACTGGGTTGAGACACTGGCTTCCCTTGCTATTTGCTTACTATGGCTATTAGGGGCCTATATTTTGAACTAAACTCATTAATATTATAGAGATTACCAACTGTGTGACCTGGCCAAGCCCTTTAACTGCCACAAACCTGTCCTCCTCTGTAAAAGAAGGAGGTGAGGCTAGACTCCCTCTAACTTCCAGCTAAGGCCTCCTATAATTCTGGGACTTATAGGAAGCCCTGACTATCCAGGAAGACTCAGTGACCCATGGTCCAGTAAGCTAAAAGCAGGGCTGCTTACAGAAATCATCTCTGCTAATATAAAGGGATTGAAGAAAAATATTGAAAGAGAGTGTTCCAGCAAATTAAGTATTCGGAGTGAAGAATTCTGTATTTACTGAAAGACTGTTACCGTTTAAAATACATAATTTTAGCGTAAATACTCTAGAAATATCCCTTTTGTTTGCTGTGTGTTATTTTTAATAAAGGAGTCCTACATCTAGAGTTGTCATATGTCATTAATGTATCAACCACAGAATGCAAATTATAATTATTTTGAATTATCTATTTAATGTTTAATTATATTTAATTTTAGACTCTTCTAAATTGGCCTAATAAAAATTTGGGATACTAAATGACTGCTTCATCTGCTTACTCTGTGCAATTTGCTGAAAATAATTAGTTATATTAATTGTTTGTGGATTTTTTCCCCTTAAAAAACTAATCTGGGTAGGGGTGGGCCTAGATTAAATATCCTAAAAATTGAAATGCAGGTTTTTTTGGGGGTTTTTTTTGATGAGGTTTCTAGTAGAATGTTGGTTACACTAAAATCAATAAAATAAACCTTTCTATATTACCACTGAATCAATTTGATATAACAACTAAATAAAAGTCATATCACTGCTACCCTTAGCCTGGGAAGAGGGCCCCTGCCCTGGCTTCTGTATTTTATAGGGCCTGATTTGACTGTTCTCTGGCCATGCCACTCCACACAAGGCAAGAAGGCCCCAGGGGCAGAGGACATGCCCACCTGTAGCTCACATACACACTCATCCTTTTAGAATTTGTCCCAGATACCCCACACCCTGACATTCTGGGCTTTGAAGGCTTTCCAATGCCTTCAAAGACCTCTTTCCTGGGTCTTTCCTCCAAGGGTGGCCATCACTGGTATGCTCACTATTAGGCCAAGAGGAGGGTGAAGTGGAGATGTGGAAAGAGCTAGACTTGTGCGCTGGAGTGGGTGGGAAAGAGGCAGAGCACACACATCTATGCCTGAATATGGGGGCTCTCCCAATGCAAGACTGAGCCTGGGGTGGGAAATAAGAGGGTAGACTAGGGAAGGAGTCACAGAACTAACTTCCACCCTGGCTTTCCAGGTTGGCATGAAAGGCACATTGGTCAAGGTAAAGGGAGGAGAGCATACATTTTATCTACAGTTTACCTTGAGTTATAACTTACTAATATTTAGGCAGATGGTATGGGGGCCTCCATTCGTACTCTTGTCCTGGACCTGCCAAATGTGAATAAAAGGCTGAGTCTCATAATTTTATACTGCTGAACTTTAAATGTTCCATCTATCTTACTAATGGCCAGTTTCAGTTTGTCACACCTTGCATTTAATAAGTGAAATTAATGACTTGGAAAAGAAACCAGGAGAAGTGACAAATAAAAGACTAAAGAAACTCTATAGTTTTGTTTTTGTTTTTATTTTTTCCTGCCTTGTGGGTTTTAGAATATGGTTGACTTCTTTAGGAAACCTTTTCCCCATGTTGATGATGATGATGATGATAAAAACAGATGTTTTCTATGTGCTGGGTTCTCTTCTAAACACTAACACATATTAACTAATCTAATCCTAAACTAATCCTGCGTTAACAGCCTTCATTTTACACATGAGGAAACCTGGGCTTCAAGAGGGTGACTTGCACATGGTCACACACGTGTGCAGTGCAAATGGGGATTTGAGCCCAGGCAGTCTGGCTCCAGAGTTCCTGCTAGAGGGTTCTACAATATGTTTGTAGCATTGTCCATTCTAGCTACGTCTGCACAAATATCTGCTTCGCAAAACTTTTTCCCTCTGCGCCAACAGTAATGGCACCCGGAGCATTAAACACATCCTTAGGTTCAGCATGGATTTTCAAGTACGGGGTTGTTCTACTGCCGGGGCAGAGCACAGCTATTTAGTATTTGAGGTTTTGTCTTTTTTTGTGGTGTTTTGTGTTGTTTTTAAGTGCTGGTGGGAGAACAAGCTTAGCACGTTGCCTGGCACTGGGCAAATCCTCCCAAGAAAGGAAGCAGGGAAAGAATGAAGCGAGGGAGGCAGGAGGGAAAGACAGAATGCACCTTGTGCAATCAATGCAGTTTGTGCGAATTCTGAAGGAGCAGGGGAAAGGAAACGTCGGTGTGCAGGAAAAGAGGCAAAGACACCGAGCGCTCAAGACCGCCTGCCCCGCCATTTGCAAGTGGCCTCTGCCCGCCCCCTCTGAGGTGTTCCGTGCAGGCATCCTAGACGCCCCGCCTACCACCCTCCCACCAACTACAACCTGCCTGGGTCCCACCCACTGCACGGTTGGCGCCCCGCCCCGCCACGGCGCCCCGCCCCACCACGGCGCCCCGCCTCAGCCACGCCCCCTGCAAGAGGCCCGGTGCGTGTTTACCCGCGGTGCATGGTGGGGCCGTTTCCTAGGACAACCCTGGCCCAACCGCGGCTCTGAGGCGGTGCAGAGCTGCTACGGCGCCAGCGGCTGCAGCATGCGCCGGACCCCTACCTTGCCCGAGCACCTACCGAGCTCCGACTACTACGAGAGGCTGGGCCACCTCCAGGCCGGGCTGCGGGACTGGTACGGCCACCAGGGGAGGGGGCGGGAAGTCGGCCGACGCGGAGGGTCTTCTGGGGCCCTGCCCCCCTGTTCCTTCCTACTCTCCTTGCCTGTGGTTCCCTTGGGGCCACTGCCTGCCCGGGACGCCCTCCAAGCTCCCGGTGGGGCCTAGAGGACAAAGTTTGCTAGAGACGCCGCCTGTATTGGGGGTGGGCGTGGAGAGAGGTGAGACCCCCGCCCGCAACAGCAACTAAAGCCCGTTCTCCAGCTGGAGTATGCGGCCGCGTCACTGAATTTGCTCAGAAGTGAAAGTGGGAGTTCTCCTGCCTGTCACTCTCCATCAAGCCTGTGAATTTCTCTAGTCCCCTTCTACACGTCCCCTCCCCACTCTCTCTTCAAATTGTCATCCCACCTTGACAGCTGCACTGCATCAGTGATGACAGGTCTTAGAACGCAAGCGGGAGAGAGTGTGTGTGTGTTTGTCAAACATATGCCCTATTTAAATGCAGGAGACTTTTTTGGGAAGCGAGGGCTGGCTAGATTTCCAGCGACAGAAGTCCAACTTCCAGAGGGTTCATGATGCTTTTGATTAAGATATGAAAGATGGGAACTACTGAAAACAGCCAGAGCTAAGAGTGCATAAAGAAGGAAAATTATAAAGCAGTTTACTATAAATAACCACATGAAAGATAAGTTGTTGGACCTCTTATTTAGCTGCTATAATAAATTAATTGGAGTTGGAAATCTCATTAATTGCCAGGAAAGGAAATAGATTTTTGGATCCCTTGATAAAACGTTTAATGACTGTTAAAAATTACAAAATCATTCTAGTGAACAGGAGTGCTGTGTGGGTGTGTAACAATTCTAAAACAATAATAATTACATGGAAGGTAAAGGCAGAAGTAAGTAATTTTGAAAAGGAATTACATTAATCTTAGCTAGATTTAATTTTTGTCAGATATATAGAGTATCTACAACAGGCTTCCTTAACTTTCATCACCGTATTTTACCTCTTACTCCTTTTCTACATTCTGTTTTCTTTCTGACATAGCAACACTCACTATGTCAGTGACTTCTTCATCTCCAGCTTTAAATAAAAATCACTTTGTGCAGAGCCTTTTCTGTTCCAACCCATTCCCTAACTTTTGTGACCCTCAGCATTCTTACAGCACTCTAGATGATGGCTTAAGTGACTTGCCATTTATGGAGGGCAGAAACCATATCTATTATAACTGGATCTTTAGCTCGAAATAGACTATGTGTGGTGAAGGAGGTGCTTGATAAATATTTGTTGATTGGAAGAAATCCCAAAGTCAACTCAGCTAGTGTCTAGGAGTTATGAATGTCCAATATAGAACCCAAAATGACTACTTTCCAGTCAACCAGGAAAAGTGAATCGTGTGTTATTTCCAAGATGGTACTAAGTGTCTGCAAATACCTGATAATTAAAAGACATTGTTCTGTGTTTCAGCATACGTAAAGTGCTTTTGGCTCAGTGTTTGTTGAGGTAGAAGAGTGGCTTCGTTACTCTAGGCCTTTAGTTATTAGTGTCTCTTTGCCCAAGTCCTGATTTTAAAATGTTTCTGATTTAAATAACATCCTTTTTGAACCAAGTTAATTGTGAGTTATCATTTTTGCTTCTTGTGCTAGGAACACCTGGCTGTTTATAGTCCTTATGGTACAATAACTGTGTAATGGTTACACACTTTATGATTAACACTTATTGCTTTAATTATTAAACAAGGTGAAGCTGTTGAAATTATATAAGGAATTTGAGTCAAATTTTATAGTCTATTCATGGTTCTGCATTTGGAGATTTGTTTTCTTTTTAAGTTAGTACAAATCTGTTGCTGTGTATATTCATTTTTCATTTTAAGAATCCATAACTAACTCTAATTAATGCATATTACACACAATTATAGAGGCAAATAACTTTAGCTACAGAGAAAGCTGCAGTAGGAATACGGAAACCTGGATTCTTCTGGTCCATGAACAGCTAAGTGACCTTGAGCAGGTTGTTTGGTCTCTCTGAATCTTGATACTTCACCAGAAATGAGGCAGCTTGACTAACATGTAAAGTAAGGCCACAGATTTTTTTTTTCTCTCTACTAGAGTAATGGGCCTTAAGGTAAAAAAAATTGAAAGCTACAGTTTTTCAAAGCAATGTGTAAGGAGTATTATTGTCTGTATCCAATTTGAGTGTTTGAATATATCTTTTTTAAAAAAACAAAAAACAAAAATAATCCCAGTGACCACAGAAACAACTGTCTCCTAAAATTCCAGAGACATTTCAGAGGTTGCAACCCTGAGTGGTCACAGCTGCTTTATCAATTTAGAACTTCTGGAAAGTGGGAGATTTTTTAAAAACTCACCATTTCTCAGCCTTTTAAGACGTGGTCACTGCATTGTTAGCTGGTCAAATATCTGGGCCTTTCCCTTGTAACTGGTGTATTTCTAACCTAAGTCATCTTACCTGTAAACACACATAGATATAATTTTATAGTCTGAATGTTTTCCTATGTGAATACAGCATTTTCTATGCTTTGTGGTGAAAGTCAATGGAGTGACTTGTTATAGTGTGTATAGTGCCTACATGCATGGTAGAAACATGTAAGTGGAATTGACTCTTACAATTATATGAAAACATCCCTTTAAAAGGGCCATTATCCAGACCCAGTTTTTTCAATGCCAATATTGATTCAGGGTGAGATATCATAATAGTCCAGAAATTGACACTGAGATATTAGTTGAGTAAAGCTGAAGATGGTAGAGAATTGTGGTATTGAGACAAAAACAGAATAATAATTGGCTTAAAAGGAGAAAATTCAGTCATATAAGGACCACTTAACGGTGTAAAACTTTGAAAGGTCCAGGTGTGGGGTGCAGGTGACTGAACACATGGACTGTGGATAAGCATCCCAGGGCTGGGCATTTCAGGGATTCTGAAATAGAGACCTATAGGAATTTCAGGGTGATCCTACCAATAAGCCTTTCCCTGGCTTTTCACTGGGGATAAATATCTGGTTTTAAGTCTTAAATATAAAATAGTTATGAAGGACTTAGTATTCAGAGGTGCCATAACATGGATGAGCTTTCGGAAGTGGGCCTGTGATGGAGAGTTAACAAGATTAGCACCATTTGCCTGGAAGAGAAGGCCAAGAGGTGTTTGACTGTGGTTATTTCAGTGTATGAAGCATTATGATAGAGAAGTATAAGCAACAGATGTCTGCATCTACTAAAGACAGAACAGGAACAAAGATGTTTTACATTCATTACTAAAAAGAACTTGCTGCTTGGAGGTGATGAATTCCCAAAGAGACTGTGGTCATTTTTCATTAGAGTTCATAGATGAATTTTAAAAATTATTTTAAATTAAGTTCCAGCTTACAGAAAACTTGCAAATGCAGGACAGTGACCTCCAATACTCCTTTCACCCAGATTCCTCAACTCTTAACATTTTATTAATATTATACTTCCATTCTCCCTTTCTGTCTACCTAAAATCATTAGTTTCATTAGTTTTTTCTGAACCATTCAAGAACTACAGATATGATGCCCCATCACTCCTAAAAACCTCCAGTACATAATTGCCATACAGCCCTCCCTGTCCAGAAGTCAACCTTGATATACCAGTCTACAGACCCCCATCAGATTTCACCAACTGTCTTAGCAGTGTCTTTTTTCTTTCTGGTCCAAGGTGTCATCTGGAACTCAGGTTGCATTTGGTTGCCATGTCTCTTCAGTCTTCCCTGGCCTAGGACAATTCCTCAGTCTTTCCTGGTCTTTAATGTTCCTGACAATTTCATAGTACAGCTTTCATTCTAGAGGGTGACCCTTAAGCTGGGTCTGTTTGATGGTTCCTCATGCCCAGACTCCCATCTTGCTTTGTTGTCAGGAATCCCACAGAAGTGAAGCATTACATTGGGGTACAGGGTTATAGTTAAAGGTCTTTCTGTCCTCCTAATTTAATGACAAATTGCCCACACTATCTAGTCATTCATTCTTCATGAACTAATTACCCATTGGTCATTAAAAAACCTTAGACGGGGAAAAAGTAACTACACACTGATCTTAGCAAAAGGCCGAGAAGCGACTGGAAAAAGTAACTAATTAAAGTTTCTAACCTGGGCCAGGCACGGCCGCTCACGCCTATAATCCTAGCACTTTGGGAGGCCAAGGCGGGTGGATCGCTCAAGGTCAGGAGTTCAAAACCAGCCTGAACAAGAGCGAGACCCCATCTCTACTATAAATGGAAAGAAATTAATTGGCCAACTAAAAATATATAGAAAAAATTAGCCGGGCATGGTGGCACATGCCTGTAGTCCCAGCTACTTGGGAGGCTGAGGCAGAAGGATCACCGGAGCCCAGGAGTTTGAGGTCGCTGTGAGCTAGGCTGATGCCACGGCACTCTAGCCTGGGCAACAGAGTGACACTCTGTCTCAAAAAAAAAAAAAAAAAAGTTTCTAATCTGGAAGCAATTATACCATATTTTCTTCACTTCTAAGTTCAGTCTTATTAATGAGAAAGTGAAGATCTATGTGATGGTATTGGTTAAAAATGTGTATGTTTATAATTTTTTTCCTTTTAACATAGACATAACCCCACTAAGGAATAGGTCATGTTCCCCAAGCAGGTTCTGTATTTGGATTTTGGACCCCATTTTTCCATTAAAAGTATTTTGGTTAAATGATAGTTTCCATTTAACATTATGCTAAGGAAAGAAAACTTATAATGTGGCGAACAGTAACTTTTGGAATAATTTTTTAAAGTTTTCTGAAGGAATACAGAAACTAATAATTAAGAGCACACAAATGGAATGTGAGGCCAGCCCTTTCCCCTCAGAGGCCAGCCTGAGATCACCTTCTGTTGGAGTCTTATCTTTGTTTCACAGTCTTTTGTTTAGTATTCTTCTCTTGGATATTATGTGGTTTCTTTTTCAGCCTTTGCTTAGTATTAATTTAGATTAGCAATTTGGCTTTCAGTTAGGTGGGATTGATACAAATGGTGGTGGTCAGATGGAACCCTCCGTGGTTAAACTTCCCAAGGACTCTCCTTGGGATGGAATGGCTTCCCATTCAGCACGTTTACCCCACAGCCTTTGGCTGTGGCAGCTGCCTCTGCTGCCCAGTGTTCCCTACCTCTGGCACAGGCTGGATGTGGGATAAGACAGGCTTTCTCCTCTAGCTCACTGCCAGCACTCACCTGAATTTCACAGGTTAAGTAAGTCTTTACTGATAGTAGCTTCAGGGAAACAGCAGTCAGTGATAAATTATGGCAACACTACAAAGTCATAAAAACAAATTACTGCATATTTGAAGTGATAGTTTTAGGAGATCTGGTCTTCATCAACTGTAAGTAAGGCCAGGTTTACTTTTAGAGGTCCCTTCTTAGCCACTTGGCTATGTTCAGGCTTGTTTGGTTGGGAGCAGAGCAAGCTATCAGTCTTTAATCCAAGGTCGATTTGTGGAAGCATTGTGTTCAGACCTGGTGGGACCCCCAATGCTCAAATGTCAGTGACCCAGAGAAATTTGGCCATATTACATTTTATATACTTGTTTATTGTCTGTCCTTCCACCTAGAATTTCAACTGTCTGAGAGCAGGAGTCTTGGCTGGCTTGTTCATTACATTAGTCTCCAGGCCTAGAACAGTGACAGGCCCTTAAGAAATACTCGCTGATTGAACGAACCTGCTTTCCAGCCTTTCCCTATTGCATTTCCCATTTACTTTGGGAAAAGATTCTTTTGGTGATTCTTTTGGATTCCTATTGGTGACTATTTTGTTTTTTAGGCTTCCCTGGTGATTGGTAAGTATTTTTGTGTCTTTGTTTCAAATGCGTTTGGCATTTTCTGTTCCTTAAGGAGACCAGAGAAGCATTCTCACAAAGGCATGATTTTGAAGGAAAGCATGGTCTAAATAAAACTGCCTATTACATATTAATGTAATTACTTATAAAATGTTTTCTTTCTATATTGTAGTGAAAAGAAGAGGTTGGACCTGGAAAAGAAGCTTTATGAATATCATCAGTCTGATACATACAGGTAAGAGATGACAATGGTGACAGTTTTCAAGCCAATTTCCATATATTAATCAAAAATTTAACCCAAATATTATATCATAAATACCATTGTTGGAGTACTTTTACGATTCTGTTATTTTTAGTGTGTAACACTTTGAAGTAAAACAAAACTGCAATTTAATATAATCACTATCAAATTAAGAATAAATTTGGTTAAAATTAGTACAAGATTGAAACTATCTTTTTTCATTATTTGGTATTTGTGTTATTTCAACAATCTGTTTTGCTTAAATATCTTAAAATAAGACACATTATAGTCTTTTTGGTCATAATTTAAACACATTAGCTAGCATAACAAGTAAGTCATGATTACTTTAGCTGATCTTTCAACTAATTTTTGTAGGCAGGGTTACCTGGTGTCTCATTTTTTCACGGATAGATGGGAATGACTGTCAAAATTATTATATGTAAGCTGTGGATAATATATAATACATGTTATCCTTTTTAGGTTACTTACCCCACTATTAAGAGCAGACTTTTAATATCTTAATTTCTATTTTATAAAAACTAAACTTTATCCTTAAGCCAAATATATGGTATTACCTTCAAATATTATTCATATGAAGAATTTCTGGCTTTGATAGCATTAAATTTGTGATTTATCCATGTTACACTATGAATGAGAAATGAAAAGCTCTCATCCAAAAGAGAGAGAGGCCAAGAAGACTTTCAAACCAAATCACCTGTTAGGTCCATTTATTTCCTCATCTTCAAAATTAGTCTTTGGTTTTAAAATTTAGGGTACTTCCAAAGTTTCCCAGCAAGACAGACATATGTCTGTAGCAGCTCTGAAAGCGATAGGAAATAGCTTGTTTTGTCTCTGGAAGAAATCGTAGCATTGTGGATTCCATGGCCTCCAGAATGGGCCCAAGTCTGAGAGTATCCATGGCAGCTGCTATTAATATTTTTGTAGCCAATGGCTAAAGGGGCAGAGGACAGGGTATAGTATTCTCACGCACCTTATTCTTGGGCAGCTTCCTGGCATAATGGTGGTGGCAGGGGGTGAGTGTGAGAGAAGAATGGGTACCTCTACTCAGTTTGCTGAGTTTGTTCTCTCTCAGCCTCTTGTTGTTTCCTGGAACACAGAGAATATGATTTGCCAAAAATAGGCTCTCTCAGACTGCCTGTAGGATAAAATCCAAACTGTCTAACATGGCTGCCTCAACCTGGTATCCCCCAGGAGGCAGAGTCTGAGATGGGGCCTGTGTGTAGGTGGTAGTTTATTTGAGGGCTGGGAAGAATGAAATAGGAGGTGTTCACTGCTGTGGGCACTTGGGACTCGAGCCCTGCAGATCCGCAGAAGAGCCTTCAGAGGAGCCGTGTAGACTACCCTTCTGCTCCACACAAGTGTCCATTGCAAGGGGCTGTATTCCTGCTGGCTTCTGACCGCCAGAAGTGGTACAGGCAGCCCCACAGGGAGTTAACTGCTTCTCACATTCAGGCTTTCCATGCTGCAAACTGAGAAGAGCAGCCCTGAGAAAGCAAGATGCCAGGTGCAGCTCAGGCAGCAGCAGATGTTCTCAGGGTTCACGTTCACCACATCTAGCAGGTTGCCGCAGCTGTAGCTGGTAGAAAAAGAGGGCCAGGAGGGTGTAAGGTGGCACAAGAAGTGTCCGATAAAGTGGCCCACCAGACTCTTCATTTTCTGCTCCCTGTTTAATTTTCATCATCACTATCTCTTTTCAGCCTCTCCCTAAAATTCTACACTGACTGACACTTCGGTTTCTTAAGCATGACAAAATCTTTTGTAGTATGATATAAGCACGTAGACTCTGAGCCTCACCACTCTTATTCCTGTGACCTTGGGGCAATTACTTCAAAATTCTGTGCCTCCATTTCTTCTTCTGTCAAGTGGGAATAAGGATAATCATAAGATTATACATACAGATCCTTAAGGCAGTATCTGACCTAGCATAAGAGTCAATTATTATTTATTACTATTTTTATCAATATCATTGGTCTTATTTATTGCCTTTGAGTTTTCTGACATGCTGTTTCCCCATTCTGGAGTGTTTTTCCCTCATCTTTTCATTCTTGCTTTCCCCAATTTTGCTTAACTCTTATTCATCTTTCAGGTTTCAGCTAAAAAATTATTTCCACTGGGAAGGCCTCCGTAACTCCTACAACTAGGTCAGGTTGCCTAGAAGTGTAGAAGTCCTTTTTAGTTTCCCTCAGAGCATTCATCACATTGTATTTATATAACTATTTGTTTTCCCTGTTGACCTCAGGTGAAAGGCTTTCATATTCAGAGTGCTGAATACACGAATGATTGCATGGATAGATGAATGACTTACTTATGTGGTCAGCTTTGAAGGTTAATGTGTTGGCAGGACTGGAACTAGAATTTGGATGGAGAAGGCATGGTTACTTACTGTTGTACCTATTCCAGGTAGACACAGGGCACCACAGGCAGCTTTATTAAGTGCCTGAGTGTAAAAGACAGCATGTTAGGTTCTACCTCTATTTCTGTCACCTGCGTCAAAAATGCAGACATGGGCAGCAATAAAACCAGTCTTAAGTTTTTTGTTCAGAAAGAAAAATGGAGACAGCCAACCACGGACAAAGCATTATTAACAAAATAAAGACTTCCTTGAAAATTGTTGGGTTAGAAATTTAAAGCCTGTTGTTGAGCAGTTTTGCACATCTCCAGCATATTTGCAAATTTGTGTTTTGAGGGTGAATACTTTTGTGGGTTTTTTTAACCTATTTTTGCTTGATGAAAGAATGTTGAGCGATTTATTGAGACAACAATAGAAATACTGCATAACAGGTGCTGTTTTATGATTTAAATACTTGTAAAGAAAGAGTTAGAATTAGTAGTGTTGGTACCGTGAGAAGAGTGGGCTGTACAACTTGAACTATCTAGTATGTCTTTTGATATTACTCTTTGGATAAGAGTCTCTAAAGATTTTTCACAGTTTGAGTAGAGTTACTGTCCTATTTAACAAATAATTTTTACATTATCTCAAAGAGAACTTTTTTGGTACTTTAAATTTTTACCTTTTTGAATTTTATGGCTTGTGGTTTATAGTTTGATTCAATTTCCATATGAGCAAGTAGTTTTGAAATTGTCATATATAAGAATGCTGATGGGCTATTTGTCTGAACATGGCCACATAGACACTGTTCTTGAAGTCACATTTAATTGGAGAAATAAATCCATATAAACCTTTACTATGTGAATGTTATGTGGCCTTGTATACATTTCTTAGGAGTTATGCCTAGAGGTAACCAATGTGATACCTCAGTGATACTACATTAATTTTCTCATTCTAAAAATGTGCATACATTCTGTCCTTTGGGTTTCAGTGCTTTGGGTAAAATATCTTAGACTACATTGTCTCATTAACAATTTTGTTAAAGAAAATCCTCTTCTTTAGCTTTGTCAAAGTCTAATTCCATTGTTTAAAAATCTTTTATTTTTCTAGAGGTAAGCTGAAATATGAGAAACTAAAGAAATACCTAAAGGAAATATGTGAATCCGAAAAGAAGGCTCATATTCGAAACCAAGAATATTTAAAGCAATTTGAGCGTTTCCAAGCTCATGTTGGACAATTTCCCACAAACACAGAGAAGCTTCAAAAACTGAAGGTGACATCTTGTTCTGTATTATGTTATATTTTATTTTTTGTTAGTTTGGTATATATATATATATATTTTTTTTTTGAGATGGGGTCTCATTATATTGCTCAGGCTGAACTTGAACTGCTAGGTTCAAGCAATCCTGCCTCAGCCTTTCAAGTAGCTGGGACTATAAGTGAGTGCTGCCATGTCTGGCTTATGTTTTATTTTTAATCTTTTTTTGCTAAAATTGGAAATAATGAGCAGTAAGTTTCAGATCAATGGTAGTCACTAATGTTTAGTTGTTCATATGTAAGATTAAGTATCATCTTTCTCTGTGA
>CAUYRT010088416.1:0-58843 GCA_963574885.1 Lepilemur ruficaudatus
TCCTTCTGCCTCAGCCTCCCGAGTAGCTGGGACTACAGGCATGCGCCACCATGCCTAGCTAATTTTTTACATATATTTTTAGTTGTCCAATTAATTTCTTTCTATTTATACTAGAGATGGGGTCTTGCTCTTGCTCAGGCTAGTCTTGAACTCCTGACCTTGAGCTATCCACCCGCCTCGGCCTCCCAGAGTGCTAGGATTACAGGCGTGAGCCACCGCGCCTGGCCTTCCACTAATCTTTTGATTAGTGTTTTCATGGTATTTTTTTCCTATGTTTTTATTTTCAGCCTATTTGGGTTTTTGAGTGTGTCTCTTATAGATAGTATATAGTTGGATTATTTATTTTATTCATTCTGCCAATTTCTGCCTCTTGATTGGAGTGTTTGATCCATTTACATGTAATGTGATTGCTGTTAAGGTGGGATTTATTTGCTATTTTGTTGCTTTATTTTTTTCTATATGTCTCTTATCTTTTTGTTCCTCAATTCCTCCATTAATGCCTCTTTTAGTGTCAAATAGATATTTTCTAATGTATCATTTTGGTTCCCTTTTTCTTTCTTTCTTTCTTTCTTTTTTTTTTTTTTTTAGTTATTTTCTTAGTGGTCGCTGAGGGCATTACAATTATCTTAACTTTAAACAATCTAGTTAGAGTTAGTGCCAACTTAATCTCAATTATATACAAAAATTTTGCTCATATATAACTGTTTCCCCTCAATTATTTTACACTCCATGGTTGGCTATAAATTACATTTTTATACATTGCATATCTTTCAACATAGATCTATAATTACTGGTTCATGCAATTGTCATTTTAAAAAGATGAGAGAATAAAAGAGTTACATTAAAAAATACATTTATACTATGTTTTATATTTTCCTACATAGATTCCTTCACTGGTACTCTTTTTTTTCTTCATGTAGATTCAAGATACTGTCTAGTGTGCTTGAAGGACTCCCTTTAAGATTTCTTGTAGAAAAGGTCTAGTGGTAATGAAATCCCTCAACTTTGGTTTTTCTGGGAATATCTTAATTTCTCCCTCATTTTTGAAGAACAGTTTTGCTAGATATACAATTCTTGGTTGACAGCATTTTTCTTACAACACTTTTTATGTGTCACCCCACTGCCTTCTGGCCTCCATGGTTTCTGATGAGAAATCAGCTGCAGATCTAATTCAAAATCCCTTGCATATGACAATCTATTCTCCCTTGTATGTAACAAGTCAGTTCTCCCTTGCTGCTTTCAAGGTTCTCTTTGCCTTTGACTTTCAACAGTCTGATTATAATATTTCCTGTTATGGGTCTTTTTAAGTTTACCCTTGAAGAAAATTAAAATTAAAATATTTCACCCCAAAATATATTTCTTTGACATATTTTGAGATGGCTGTTCAGAGAGTCAGCAAACAGAAGTAGCCCTGCAAAGCCATCTTATGTAGGGAAGATTTGCATGTGTTGAGAATCTGCATTGGTGCAGGCCTTCCCTTGTAAAGATCTAAGAAAGATTACCTGAGAGTCTGACACCTTTAAAGATCTGAAAGAAACATTACCATCTATTTTCTTTGAGGGCTGCTACGTTTAGTATAAGGTTTCATTTACATAACAATAGCACCTTTGCTAGCCAGACCTCCTCTTCTCTCCCTCCCATAACCTGTCTTGCCACTATAAACCTGATTTACCGCCATAATCTGTTTTTGGTCATGCTCTAGGCCCCAATTTTTTTCTGTAACCTCAAGATGGTATATAAGCTTCTGCACCCCATTAGGGAGTTAAGAGTGATCACTCCCTTGCTCTCTCCCAGGTGCACATAAATAAGTTTATATGCCTTTTTTCTTGAATTGATTTTTCAGTGAACTTTCAGAGGGCAAAGTGGAAGTTTTTCCTAAGCCCCTACACCTTACCTAAAGTTCACTGAGTTTCTTGGATTTGTAGATTCATGTCTTTCATCAAATTTTGGATGTTTTCAACCAGTATGTCTTTAAATATTTGTTCTGGCCCTTTCTTTCTCTCACTTTTCTGTCTGAAACTCCCATACTATGTATGTTTTTCTGCTTGATGGTTTCCCACAAGTTGCTTAGGCTCTATTCACATTTTTTTATTTTTTTTATGCTCCTCAGACTAGAACATTTCAATTGTCCTATCTTCACGTTTGCTGATTCTGTCTTCTCAAATCTGCTGTTGAACCCTTCTAGTGAGTTTTTAATTTTAGTTACTATACTTTTCCGCTCCAGAATTTCTGTTTGATTCCTTTTTATAATTTCTATGCCTTTATTGATATTCTCATTTTGTTCATATGTTTCCCTTATTTCCTTTAGTTATTTGTCCATTTTTTTCCTTTAGCTATTTGAGCATATTTGAGATATTTGTTTTAAAGACTTCGTCTTGGCCGGGTATGTGACTCATGCCTGTAATCCTAACACTCTTGGAGGCTGAGGCAGGTAGATCGTTTGAGCTCAGGAGTTCGAGATCAGCCTGAGCAAGAGCGAGACCCCATCTCTACTGAAAAAAATAGGAAGAAATTAGCTGGACAACTAAAATATATATATATATATAAATTAGCCGGGCATGGTGGTACATGCCTGTAGTCCCAGCTACTCAGGAGGCTGGAAGCAGGAGGATCACTTGAGCCCAGGAGTTTGAGGT
Organism: Lepilemur ruficaudatus; assembly: GCA_963574885.1. Taxonomy (NCBI): domain Eukaryota; kingdom Metazoa; phylum Chordata; class Mammalia; order Primates; family Lepilemuridae; genus Lepilemur; species Lepilemur ruficaudatus. The sequence goes on from CAUYRT010088416.1 coordinate 2,637, forward strand.
TACTGTGAGCTAGGCTGACACAACGGCACTCTAGCCCGGGCAACAGAGTGACAATCTGTCTCAAAAAATAAAAAATAAAGACTTTATCTTGTAGGTATGGTGTCTGGGCTTCCTCAGGGATGGCTTCTTTTTTCTTTAACAGTGAATGAGATAGTTTGTTGTGTATTACTAAATTTAAAGTAACAAACAGTTCATGAACTATTATCTACACTAGAACATGAAATCCATGTCTTAAGGAAGAAGAAATGTGTGTGGATTGGAGTCACCTGAGAAGGGCTTCATATGGCATAGCTGATTGGGGGAATCCAGTTGATTATTTTTTGCCCACATTTTGCTGCCCAGCTATCTGAAGGTTGTGGGGAATACAGATGTGACTGAGATGAAGTGAAAATGGGATAATGTCATGGTATGGAGGAGTTGGGTTAGGGCTCAGCAAGAAGGTCAGTGTCAACTCCAGCAAGAACCTATCCTGGGGAAAACCCAGAATGATAATACTGAAGGGTCATGGAGGTCTGTCGTGTAAGACTCTGAGTTAGAGACCTACTGACTTTCTGTTGAATCCAGTGATCTACCTGACATAGCATCAGGAATGATTTCTATCAAATTTTTGTGTTCCTTTAAACGGGCTTGGTTCTTTGTATGTCTTGTGACTCTTTTGTTGTTGATGTAATTTGTTGTTATTTTTGTCACTGTTGTTGTTATTATTATTGAAGGATGTAGCAGTCCATTTGTTTAGATACTTTTCCATACTATTTTTCTAAGGACTGTATTTTTTTTCATGTGTGATCACGAAGTCTGTTTCTTTAGCTCATATTCAGCTAATGTTTTGACAGAGATTTCTTTAAATCCCAAGAGCTTTAAGATATAAAAACAGAAAAAGCAAAACACACACACACAAACTCCATAAAAAAAAAGCAAACACCTCTCCCTGTCTTGGCAGATTGGCTCTGTGCTGGGTCACTCCATTAACACTTAGCAAGGTTTCCATGGAAACTAGGGCTGAACTTGAAGTGAAAGTTCAGGGCCTTCTATGGTCTTTTCTGAGCACGCATCCTGCCCTGATGTGCTTTCTAAATTCCCAGGCATGGGTACTTTTAAATATCCTGATTTCCCAAAGAATCTCCCCCAGCTTTTGCTCCTGGTTTGTCTCAATCAGTAAGCTTCTGCCCCAGACATCTATAGTTTGTCAGACTCCCTTACAGTGTTTTCAAGCAATACCCACCACTTTTCCAACCTGTGTTCTGAGGTAGGCAAAACAGAGTCTTGTGTCAGTCCTTCAGTTAGCCTTCAGACAGGCAGAACAGACACACACAACAATCTATAAGTAAGCTCTGCTCTGCTCCCTCTGGAGCCAGGGACTGGGTTCTAAGACTGGTCTAAGACAGCTTTAAGACTGTCATCAAACTGGGGAGGGGAAGGGACAAGTGCAAGTAAAAGTGCCAAAAAACTGTCCTACCATTTTCAAGTTGCCTTTTACATGGTTCAGCATTTGCTTGGTTGCTATAAATCTTTGACTGGTTTCCAGAGTTCTGAGGGTGTTGGTTCTGAGAGTTTCTCCTCATTTTGTAATGTTTCTGTGAGAGAACAAGAGCTTGAAGCTGCCCACTTTGCCATTTCGCTGACATCATTCATCCGTGGAGTTAAGTTATTGTTTTATGGATTATGTTGAATCTATATACATATATCAACTTGGGGAAAAACTGTCATCTTAATAAAGTTTTTTTCCAATCTGTGAACATTGAATGTTTCTCTATTTATCTATATCTTCTTTCATTTCTCTCATCAATATGTTGTGTTATTCAGTGATGAGTCTTGCACTTCTTTTACTAAATTTAATCCTAAAAATTTGATTCTGCTTAATACTTTTGTGAATAGAACTATTTTCTTAATTTTATTTCCACATTATTCATTATTAGCACATAGAAAGACAATTTTTTGCATTGATTTATAAAACTGTCTTTATTCATAGACATGACTGTCTACTTAGAAAATAAAAAGAACTATAAAAAAAAGTTGCTAGACTTAATGAGTTTATCAGGTTTGCAAGACACAAGATCAATGCACAAAAAATCAATTATATACTAATAATGAACAATGTAAATTTATGTTTTAAAACATCATTTAAAGTAACACACAACAATGAGCTATTTAGCTCCTATACCCTGAAAACTACAAAACATTGCTGAGACAAATTAAACGAGACCTAAATAATGGGAAAGTATGCTATGTTGATCAGAAGACTCAATATTATTAAAATATCAATTCTCCCTAAACGCATTTTATAGACTCAGTGCAATTCCAATCAAAATCCCCATAGGAATATTATGGAAATTAAAAAACTGATGGTAGAATTTATATGGAAAGGCAAAGGCAATAGGATAGCCAAAGCAATCTTTAGAAAGGATAAAGTTGGAGGACTCACATCATTTGATTTTAGAACTTTCTATAAAGCTACGGTAAACAAGACAGTGTGGTATGAATGACATGATAATCACATAGATCAATGGAACAGAAGAGAAAGTTCATAAATAGACCAACATATATATGGTCAACTTATTTTTGACAAAGGTACAAGACAATTTAATGAAGAAAAGATACTCTTTTCAACAAATGGTGCTGGAACAATTGGACATCCATAAGCAAAATATAAGCCCTGCAGCATATGCAAAAATTAACTCAAAATGGATCATAGGCCGAGTGCGGTGGCTCACGCCTGTAATCCTAGCACTTTGGGAGGCCGAGGCAGGTAGGTCGCTCAAGGTCAGGAGTTCGAAACCAGCCTGAACAAGAGCGAGACCCCATCTCTACTATAAATAGTAAGAAATTAATTGGCCAACTAAAAATATATAGAAAAAACTTAGCCGGGCATGGTGGCGCGTGCCTGTAGTCCCAGCTACTAGGGAGGCTGAGGCAGAAGGATTGCCTGAGCCCAGGAGTTTGAGGTTGCTGTGAGCTAGGCTGACGCCACGGTACTCTAGCCCGGGCAACAGAGTAAGACTCTGTCTCAAAAAAAAAAAAAAAATGGATCATACACCTAAATGTAAAATCTAAAACCACAAAATTTCTAAAAGGAAAAATGGGAGAAAATCTTTGTCACCTTGGTTTAGGCAAAGATTTCTTAGATACAACACCAAAAGCATAATCACAAAAATCGATAAATTGGACAGCATCAAAATGAAAAATTTCTGCTCTTAAAATGATACTATTATAAGAATGCAAAGACAAGCCACAAACTGTCAGAAACATTTGAAAAATACGCATTTTATAAAAGACTTATATTGAGAGTATATAATGAATCACAAACTCAATAATAGGAAAACAAGCAAATTTTGTCCTCTAAATATATGAAACTACCATGAGATACATTTACACACCAATTAGAATGGTTAAAATTGAAAATAAAGTCAATATTAAGTGCTGGCAATGATGCCGAGGACTGGAACTCTGACACATTACTTGTGTAAATGCAAAATGGTACAGCTTCTTTGGAAAGGGTTTGACCATTTCTTATACAGTTAAACATATACTTACCAAATAACTTAGCAATTGCATTCCTAGGCATTTACTCAAGAGAAATTAAAATTTATATTCACACAAAACCCATATTCAAATGCTTATAGTGGTTTTATTCATAATTGCCCAAACTTGGAAACAACCCAAATGCCTTTCAATAGGAAAATGAATAAACAAAGTATGATATGTCTATACAACTCCACTCAGCAATAAAAAGAGACAGACAACTTGGATGAATCTCAAATGCATTATGCTAAGTGAAAGATCCAAACTCAATGGTTCCATTTATTTGACATTCATGAAAAGGCAGACGTGTAGAAACAGAAAACAAATTAGTGGTTTCCAGGTGCTGGTGGGAAGAGGGAGGGGCTGGAGGAATTTCTATGGGGTTATAGAAATGTTCTGTATCTTGATCGTGCTGATGGTCACACAATTGTAAGCATTTGTCAAAACTCATAGATCTGTGCTCTGATTTTGGTGAAATTATACCTCAATTAAAATATACAAAATATCAGTTTTCAGCAATATGCAAAACACTGACAGCATTTATAATACATTGTTATAAAAAATAACTACAAAATAAAAGATACAATGAGCACAACTAAGTAAAAACTTGTACTACATAATGAGAAAGACCAGAAGAAAGTGCAGATAAATGCAAGTAGAGAGTAATAATTGCATTAGGGTCATTTGTTCCCTTCAATTTCCAAATTTTTAGCAATAGATTTATTTTCATTTGCTAATAATTAAATACAGTAACCAATCCATAACAGATGTAAGCACTGTATCATGATAATTTATATTTATTATTTTTAATATATTCTCTCAAATTTGCTTCCCCATCTGACCTGCCATCAAATATATTACTGCTAAGTGGAAAACTGAAAGATAATTAGCTAATTTTGAAGGGCAAATTTTAAGGTCAATTAATTCCTGATTTTTAGAAATAATTAGAAAAATAATAAATTACATTTCCATTGATTAGAAATAAATCTTCATACACAATCTTGCCTAAGAATAAACATCTAATTTAAGCTTGTCAGTCTGAAAACCAATCGTATTTAAGTACATCTGTTAATTCTTGTATGCTATTTTAAGATTAAAAAAGACATCAATTCAAAATTTTCAGAGATTTGAGATTCACAATCATGCTACATTTAATTAGACAAAGGAATGAGAAAGAGCAAAGAGAGAGGGGAAGACTGTGTGCAACCCTGTGCTTACATTTTTTATGAAGAAAATTAGCATATTAGACAAAAAAAATCATTCATCTTCAAGTCAGCAATTTTGTTTTTCCTTTCCATTACAACTGTATGGACAGAATGTATTCCTCTAACTTGGGAGGCCTCAGGTAGCAAAAGGGTTGAAGTCCTCAGATAGGACAGGTGGAGAAGAGCCCAGAGGAGCATCCCACAGAGTTCTGGGCCAGAGACACAGAGAGGGCACAGGGTCCCAAAGACAAGGGTCAAGTGCCACTAGAAGGAACTCAGCTTTCTCATTATGTCTTTGCTGTTGATTCTCTCTGTTACAGGACCTTTGTTAAAGGAGGGCAAAATCATGACTCTCGTACCAATATAAAACGAATGCATGTCAAATATTTTGTTTCACTCATTTATTAGAAGAAACCAACCACATTCAGAGAACCACGCTTATATACATGGGCAATTAGGAATGCTGAATTGAATTTACAAATCAGTGCAAAACTAGACAAGGCACTCCACAGACACAACTCAATTTCATTTCTAGGGACGAGAATTATTTGCATTGTTACCAGTTTTCTCATCAGTTGTAAACAATGAAAGAAGCAGATAACCTAGAAGGGCCCCAGACACAACTTCACCACCTACAGAAGACACCAGTCATCTTTTTGGTCCATTTCAAAGTTTTTCACAATCTTTCCCTCCACCACTCTTCATCTCTGGGGTCAGCAGTGTCTCACACGGTACCCAGTGATCCACCCCCTGGGGCTCTCTCCCTTGTGGAATCCCAACCCCTTGAGGGTGGGCTGATCCTGCACTTATAATAAACAAAATACAGCAGAAGTGATGGTGCCACTTCCATGATAGGTCACAAAAGACTGTCTCTTGCACCTGCCCTGATGGAGTGGCCACCAGGCAAGGAGCTGAGGGTGGGCTTCAGTGAACTATGAGTGAGGACCCGAGGCCCTCAGCCCAACAGCCAGCAGGAAATATATCTGGCCAACAACCAGCAAACAGGTTTGGGAGTAGATCCTGCCCCATTTGAGCCCTGAGACGCTGTGGCTCCAGCTGATACCCTGAGCAGAGGCCCCAGCTAGCCATGCCCAGATTCCTGACCCATATCACTGTGAGAAAATAAATGCGTACTCTGTTTTAAGCCAAGTTTTGGAGTGATTTGTTACATTGCAATAGATAACAAACACGTTCTTCCCTCCTGCTTCTGTGTATTTACATCCCGTCTTGTTTCACAAAGATTTTCAGTCTTAAGAACAAACTTATTAATCAGTTTGTGCACAGGTGACGTAACTGATCTGAGAAGTCACTCCTGGGCTTCCTGAGAGCCTGAGGACAAAGGAGACAGAACAGACTATAAGCTCTGCCTGCTTCTCTGCTGGACAAACTCAAACAGGTTGCAAGGGGACTGTTCTCAGAGAGCTAAAAAATATTACAGTACCCCAAATTACCTTTTCAACACAATTTGAAGCAATCTATTTGTAGTATCTCAACAGTGTTCTTTAGTTTGGTTTATTCTCTTCCCAACTGAACCTCTAATAGATTAGTCTGAATCCACTGAAGCTAAAGGGTTTGCTGGGTTTTGTATACCTATGACTCCCACCTTGCCGCATCTATACTAGGGTTAAAAGCCACATCCTATCTCTCACAGGAACACTTATTTTTTCATTTTCCACCTATTTTCAAGAAACAAGAAGGGCAAAATATAATAAAACCCTTAAATAACCTGTAGACTGAGAAGACAGTGCTGGGACAGGCAAATCGGCCACATACCTTCCCAGGAGTGTTGTCATTTCAGGGGCTCACCTAGGTCACGTGTGGGTGACAGCCTGTGCCCTCTACACTCACAAACACTCATACCAGCTGACCCTCCAGATAGGCCACAAGGCGGTGGACTGGCCCAAGGCGCCATTCTCATAGCTGGTGCTGTGAGCTGCACCTTGAGGTTGCGGGTCACTTGCTCCGTCTTCTGGAAGAAGCTCACTGTGGTGAGGGCGGGGGCGCCACTCCTATCAGGTGGCACCTCGGCATCCACAGCCATTACCTCCTGGCTGGCATCTGCACTCTCCGACCAACCAGCAGTTCTGGCACCCTGGGGTCTAGCTGTAACTCGGCCACGGGGTCCCTACCCTGCCAAGTAAAGCCCCCAGGCTAGCTCCCAGACGCTCTACTATTTTCTGTCCCCCTCTTGGGGCAGGTGGGAACCTCTGGGCTCTGTGGGGACATAGGGTCCTGGGAGAGCTGGACAGAGGTTCCTTCTAAGCCCAGGCTTCTTGTGCCCTGGCTGCTCCAGCAGGGAGCTGGTGTCATGCGACACCCTCCCTGTGCCCTGGGCAGTGTGGCAGGCACACTGGCAGCCCTCCCCAGCTGGCCCCCACACCTGCCCACACCTGCCCTCCCTGCCCTAGGCCACTTCCTGGTACATAAATAAGAAGTGAGCTAAGAGAATTTGGAAAACACGTTCTTCTGGTTTCCCCCATTCTTATCTCATTGCAGTATCTTTACCTGGCAGTGGAGCTGAACATGAGCCTTCCATCCCTCGCACTCTGGCTGGGACGACCCTGAGACCCCTGGAGACCAGACTTCCTACGGGAAGTCCTGGCGGCCCGCACCCTGTTTCATCCTCAGCCTCAGCCATTCCCCGCCCACCTGACTTTCCGGGTAGAAGCCCCAGCGCGCGGGCGGCACCTGCAACGCCGCGTGTTCCTCACCCGCCGCGATGCGGGCGGAGCCCCGGCGCCCTGGTCTGCGTGGAAATCCCAGCTCCGGATGCGCGACCTCACCCGACGCAATCTCGGGTCGGGGCGCCCTCGCTCACCTTCCCCGCCCTGCCCCCCAGGGCATCCCCTCCCCCGCGCACCGCCCGGCCCAGGCAGCTCTGCCAGGTAGAGGCTTCCACTCCTCGGTCCCCACTGCGGATTCCGACCACAGCCATTCCCCCCGCCCTCTCCAGCGGGCCCTGTGCGGAGCTGGGACCTGTCCCACCAGAGGACCCGGCCCACCCTCCTGGCGGCCACCCTTCCCAACTAGCATCGGCTGAGTTTGGTCTCCGAAGAAGCCCTATGTCTTTCGGGAGGGGCATATCCTGAGCATATGTGGCCGATTTAGCTAATAAAAATACAGGACATACTGTTAAGTTTGGTTTCAGATTAACTACAGGTAATTTTTTTATTTTTAATTTTAATTGTGGTAAAATACACATAACGTAAAATTTATCATCTTGACCAATTTTGAGCGTACAGTTCAGTGAGGTAAGTACATGTGTAATATTGGGGAACCATCACCACCAACCGTCTCCAGGGCTCATCCTGCAGAACTGAAACCCTGCGCCCGTTAAACAAGAGCTCCCCGTCACCCTGTGACAACCACCGTTCTACTTTCTGTAGCTATGAATTTGACTAAAAGGACCTCATATAAGTGGAATCAAACAGAATTTGTCTTTTTATAGCTGACTTATTTCACTTAGCATAATGTCCTCAAGATTCATCGATGTTGTAGCATGTGTCAGAATTTCCTTCCTTTTTTGAATGATATTCCCTTGTGTGTGTAGCCCACATTTTGCCTACACGTTCGTCCACGTGGACACTTGTGCTGCTTCTACCTTTTGACAATTGTGGATACTGCCGCTATGAACATCAGTGTGAAAATATCTCTTTGACACTGTGTACCTTAGTCACACTGCTAAGACAAAATACCTGAGACTGGGCAATTTATAAAGAACAGAAAGTTATTTCTTACAGTTCTGGATGCCGGGAAGTCCAAGATCAAGGTGCCACATTTGGTGTCTAGTGCGGGCCTTCTCGCTGCATCCTCTCATGGTGGCAGGTCGAACACCGTCCTCACGGGGTGAGAGGTGGCACAGCAAGAGGGGCCCCGCCCTTTCATGAGGTTGCTCCACCCTCTGGCCTTAATCCCCTGATGGCCCTATCTCTCAATACGATCACATTGGGGTTTAAGTTCCAACATGAATTTTGGAAGGGACACAAACATTCAAATCATAGCACCCAGTTTTCAATTCTTTTGGGCATACACCCAGGAGTGGAATTGCTGGATCAGGGGGTAACTGTACTTTTAATTTTTTGAGGAACCACCACATTGTTTTCCACAGTGGCTGCACCACCTACCTTCTCCCCAACAGTGCACAAGAATTCCAGTTTCCCCACATCCTCACCAATACTTGTTATCTTTGGGGTTTTTGGTTTTTGGGTTTCTTTTTGTTTTTTGATAATAGCCATCCAAAAGGGTGTGACACTACAAGTGGTTTTTTAGTATAAGTAATTTTCCCCAAAATATTCATTGTTTATCTGAAATTCAAATGTACCTGAGCTTCCTGCATTCTATCTGGTGACACTAGCAGAGCAGGAGGTGCCACTGTAACCCTGAGATCTGCTAATGGGATGTCATCTGACTGAGGTATCAGAGTGTTAGACCAGCTGGGGCCTGAGGTCCTGCAGGGCTGCAGGGTGAGCATGAGAGGCAGGTGGAGCAGAGCCACCCCACTGCACCTGGCAGTGTCCAGCCAGGACAGGTGGACCATCCAGCACACTGCCCGTGTGGTGGGCACAGAGGTTTGTGTGTGTGTTCTGTGGCATTATTACAGTAGTTGATAGCTGAAACACCAGGAAAACCCAAGGAAGATCTGTAGCCCCAGCTCCTCTGCCCTAAGCCAACCCTAGGTAGAAAGAGCCATTCTGCCACCTTCCAAGGGTTCCATTAACATACATGCATCTCAGACCTAAAAATCACCATTTACCCCAAAATTAGCAGTTTTAGTTGATTTGGAAAAGGAAGGAGAGAAAGAGGGGCTTAAAAATAAATTCCAGGTATTTTTAAATCCAAAAAGCTTAAAACTTTTAGAAAATAGGAGAAAATCTTTATGACTTCAGAGAGGACATGGAATTCTTAAGAATGATGGGGGGAAAAGCACAAAATCATGAAAGATTTATAAATCTGACCATAGTAAACACTTCCATCCAACAAAACACCCTATAAATAAAAAGAAAAGAAAAGCCTCTGGCTGGGAGAAGACCCTGCAACACAGGACCAGAGAGGGTTACTACACAGAATGCTAAATATGAATTTTAGGGGAACACACTCAGTGTAAAGCTGAGAATGTTTGTAGCAGGCAGTTTTGAATAGCAAGATATCAGGGGCGGAGGGGAAGAAATTGAATAGCTACCAACAGGAGAAGATATATAAATGCTGGCATATTCATACAATGCAATGTTATGCAAGCGGTTCAAATGAATGAACAAGAGCCATGAACATCAACATAGATAACTCCCAAAAACATGTTGGGCAAACAGAGCAACTCAGAGCTTCATCATTTGCAAAACAAGGGCATAGACTATTTAGTGTTGCTAAAACATGCAGTAAAAGTAAAAGCAGTGAGCCTACGCGTAGGCGTGGAGGACGGGACCACGGCAGGGGGTGGCACACACCACACCTGTATGCATTTCCGTGGTGCTTTGCTTTGTCAAAGGCTAGAGAGACTATCAGTACTGCCTGGGTCAGGGTTCTGGTTGAGTGACACCCTGAGCAAGAAGTATCACCTGTGGGGACAAGGTGCCCGGATCTGCAGAGTAATCAATATGCCCAGACAGAGGCAGCCACAGACACTTGCACGTACAGAGCTGCTTTCCTCATCACAAGGACATACGTGAACTGCAGATCACGAACATGGGGTGTGAGCACTGACATGTAAAATCTATTCACTGTTTTTACATCAGGTAATATTTAAAGATTTGTTGAAAATTTTTTCTTAATTATGTAAATCCTGATTTTTCTGACATGAAAAGCAATAATATTCAATTAATTCACTTGTATAGAAATAAAGCATGTTCTAAGATACATGTATCAGCTTTCTAAAATCATGAAATACTTTGACTACCTTAAATAACATGCTAAATGATAAGTCTTCGTGCCACAAACTCTTATTTCTATTTTTATTATCTTTTGGAGCTAAGTTATCATATTTTAGAAATACCATTATTCAGAACAGGCTAAGGGAGTGATCTAATGCTGGAAAGATTCTTGCAAAATTTCTGGAAATTTTTCCCACAGCAAATGTGAGGGAACTGTGCTCACGGAAACCCAATATTTTTGAATTCCACGTTTATAAGATAAAGCTATTTTAAACTCACCTTCCCTTCATGAAAAATGAGCCAAAATCCTGTCTTGCAGGAGCCCAGCAGCTCTGCCCGGCAGCCCCGCTGGGACAGGGGCTCAAAGGGTCTGCCCCACCAGCTCCCGGCAGAGGCCTGCACTTGCTGGCAGCTGGTCCCTCGGGCTCTGGCCCTCCAGGGCCTGCACAAGTCCCAGCAGACGTCTGATGCAGCTCCACCTCCAGTGTGCCGGACGCCAGCCTGCCATCTCTGCTCTCTAGATGCATGTTCTGTTGCCAGTCTTCTCTCCAGGGTCAGCCAGAAAGAAACCACTGTTGACGAAAAGCAAACCAGGAATATAGTTTGCACCTTGGGAAATCTATACTATACCGATGGTACAATAGGAAAGCCACTTATCACAAGGTCCTTCCAGTAGTCCAGCATTGTAATATCACATGGGAAACAGGGTGTACTCATCTCTATGGGTGAACATTTCAGCACATTTAGCATGAGCAAGGACCTAAGTATTTAGCACAGAGCATTTAGTTAAGTAAATGGTGATAAGTGCACAGTGCTGTGCAAACATAAAAATGATCCAGAGGGATATTCGCTGATACTGGGAAATGTTAAGGGTAGGGGAAGGAAAACTGATACACTGTGATGTTTTTATTGAAATAAATATGTATAAATTATATGTATAGGACAGAAGACCAAAAAGACACACCCTCCAAACCACAGCTTCCTCTGGACTGTGAAGGTAGAGATGGCAGCATCTTTTTCCTTCTTTGTCTATGTTATGGTTTTTATGTTTTCTTCATCTGGCAAATTAATACTTGTGTAATGAGAAAATAATAACGCCTATTATAAAAATGAGAAAAATTACTACACTTGTAAGGTTATGAGGTCCTACTTCTTGGACTATGTTTCAAACCATTTACCATTTTATCTTTTTAGATTTTTCTAGCATCCCACAACCCCAGCAACAATCTTGGCTTTGCAGCAGCCTGGCAATATGCTTTGAATGTGTCCCCCAAAGTTCATGTGTTAGAAACTTAATCCCCAGCACAACAGTTTTGAGAGGTGGTATCTTTAAGAGGTGACAAGGTCATGAGGGCTCTGCCCCCCGAAGGGATTATAGAGTAAGTCTACTAGCAGGGCAGAATGTCATATAATGTGACATAATCAGGGAGTGACATCTGTCACTTCGCCATGTTCTGTTGGTTGGAGGTCAGTTGTGGGTCTTGCCCACACTCAAGGGGAGGGGATCACACCAGGCTGTCAGCAGCAGGAGGTGGGGATGATGGGGCCCCTGGAGTCAGTCTGTTACCTGTGGCCAGTCCCAAACCCTGCTTGCCCACTCTGTGCCAGCACCAAGCAGCTGAACACGTCCATAGAAAACCCTCCATGCTGCTGACAGTTGCATGTGGCATCCATGCGCGGGATCCCCTGGTGGGCCCCAGCACTGCCCTGCAATCCTGCCGCGTCTCCTGAAGCATCACACACTCCTCCACCTTCCCCTCACACTCCCACATGTCCACCACCTTCCCAATCTCAGCTGCTCGTTCCGCCTCTTCCTCCCTTCACTGACTGAATCTGCCAGGGCCCAAGAAGGAACTAGAAGCTGCTCTGAGTACTTCACCCCAGAAACTGGTTGCACAGTGGGTAGACATGCTGAGAAGCTAACCAGAGCCTAGAGATTAATAGAGCAGGAAACCTCCACCACCCTGTGGCTGAGGCAGAGGCAGAAGGTGAGAACAGAAACCGTGGAGGGCCTTTCTGGAAGGAGCTGGAGGCCCAGAGAGCTGTCCCAAAGCCAAGTGGAATGGGGAGAAGTACCAGCTTCTCCTTTCTGCCTCCCCCAGTCTCCCAGCAGAGACTCCTGTTGGCTGAACCCAGCAGGAAGCTGCTGACCCTGGAGCCCAGCCAGAGTTAGACCCTGAGATTCAAAGCAGAGTCGGGCAAGAGTACAGAATGTCTCAGGGAGCAGAAAGTCCCAGGATTGCCACACTGACAAAACTAGAGACAATGAGAATAAAATGCCCAACCTCCCAAGGACACACCTGTCTGCAGCCCTGCCAGGCACAGTGGAGCCCACCTGCTCCTACCTGCTCAGACTGTGTTGCTGCAATTCTCCCCACTCCTGAATCACTCAGGCCAGCATGCAAACACACCATCATATCCACCAACACTAAGAAAAAATACATCTCAGGACTTGTGCTTTCAGGAAGATAGAGCAGAACTACCTTTCCCTATTCCTCCTGCTAAATACAACTAAAAAACTGACATTTTGGCCAGGTGCAGGGGCTCCTGCCTATAATCCCAGCACTTTGGGAGGCCAAGGTAGGAGGATGGCTTGAGTCTAAGAGTTTGAGACTAGACTGGGCAACAAAGAGAGACCCCCATCTCTACAACAAAAAAAATTAAAAATTAGCCAGGTATGGCACATTGTAGTTCCAGCTACTCAGGACACTGAAGCAGGAAGATCACTTGAGCCCAGGAGTTCAAGGCTGCAATGAGCTATAATTGTGCCACTGCACTCCAGCCTAGGCAACAGTGTGAGACCCTGTCTCTTAAAAATAAAAAACTGAGATTTTATATAAAACAACCATAAGAAGACCCTGAAGGATGGAGAGAAGAAGGCAAACTGGTAGGGACCTCAGAAATAGCACAGTAGTGAGGTCCCTGGGTTTTCATTTTGCCTCGTATACCCTAGACAGGAAGCTAAAGACACTGGCAAACTGGAAACACCAACAGGTACAAGACACAAAGTCCCAAGAGAAGCCTGTTACCAAGCCAAAGGACAGGAAAGGGGCAGCCTAGCAAGACAGAAAGCCTTCAGACAATAATTGCTCTACTGCAGCCAAATACTGCTGACTCGAATCCACTCAGCATGGCAAAGGCTAAGTGGGCTCCCGTAAAGGCTGTAATGTGGTGCCCCCTGCCTTCCCCACTGGGATGCTGTCAGAGAAGGCTGAATAGGGAGCTTGGACATTCACTTCTGCTGAGTGCTGGGGAGTCCCACTTCCTCCCTACACATTCCTTCCCACCCTGTGTAAGTGGAGACCACCACATGGGGGGGCCTAGACTTCATCCTCACCCTGCAATAATAGGGACCACTTGCCTTCCTTGCTCAGGTGGCATAAGAGAAGGCCAAGTAAGAATCAGGGCATTCACCCTTGCTCAGCAGTAATGAGTCTACCACCTTAATAGTTTCACTGGAGGCCACATGAGGAACAGTAATGAGGCTCCCCACCCCCTCCCAGCCAGGATGATATCACAGAGGCCTAGTGGGGGGCCAGAGGCCCCACATCCACCAGCAATCAGAATGAATCCTTCCCCATCTCCAGTGTCCATGCAGGCCAAGTGGGGAACCCAGACTTCTAACCCCACCTGGCAACAATGGGACAGGGCCAGGCCCTTCTGCTAGGGTGGTCTCAAAGGAAGCCAGCTAAACAGAAGGTTTAAATAGGTATTAGAGTCTTATAATACCCAAAATATGCAGGTATTTCACTCAAAAACCACCTGTCATAGTGATAACAAGGAAAATCTCAACTTGAGAAAAACAGATGACAACACCAAGATGACAGAGATGTTAGAATTATCTGACAAAGAGTTTTAATGCAGACAAAATAAAAATGCTTTAACAAGCAATAACAAACACAATTGAAACAAATGAAAAATAGAAAGCCTCAGCAAAGAAAAGCCAAATGGAAAACTAACACAATAACAAAAGCAAAACTCAACAGATAGTCTCAACAGCAAAATGGAAGAGACAGAGAAAAGAATCAATAACTGGAAGATAGAAAAATAGAAATTATTCAATGTGAACAATAAAGAAAAAAATAGACTGATAAGAATTTAACAGAACCTCAGAGAGCAGTGGGACTATAATGAAAGATCTAACTTTCATGTAAACAGAATGCCAGAACACGACAAAGTATACAGCTGAAAAAGTGTTTGAAGATGTAACAGCTAAAAACTTCCCCAATGTGGCAAAAGACATAAACTTACAGGGTCAAGAAGCTGAATAAACCCCAAACAAGATAAACCCAAAGAAATCCACAGCAAGATACATAGTCATCAAAATTTTAAAAACTAAAAACAAGGAAAAAAAGTCTTAAAGCCAGCAAGAGAGAAATTAAAATGTCTCTACAGAGGAAAAACAATTCAGATGACAGAAACCATGGTGGCCAGAAGGAAGTGGCATAACATTTTTCAAGTAATGAAAGAAAAGCACAGTCAACCTCTCCCAAGCACCGTCAAGGAACGACCCTTGAGGATTTGGAGATAGGGCCATCAACCAGTCCTAGCATTCCAATATTTGCATGCTACGCATCTGATAAAGGGCTGATAACAAGAATTTATACAAAACTTAAGAAAATTAATAAGAAAAAATCAAACAACCCTATCAAAAAGTAGACAAAGGACATGAACCAAAACTTTTCAAAAGAAGACAGAATAATGGCCAAGCAAACATATAAAAAAGTGCTCAACATCTCTAATCATCAGGGAAATGCAAATCAAAACCACAATGAGATATCACCTAACTCCAGTGAGAATAGCCTTTATGAAAAAGTCCCAAAATAACAAATGTTGGCGTGGATGTGAAGAGATAGGAACACTCTTACACTGCTGGTGGGACTGCAAATTAGTACAATCCCTTTGGAAAGTAATTTGGAGATATCTCAAAGAACTAAAAATGGAAATACCATTTGATCCAGCAATCCCACTTCTAGGCATCTACCCACAGAAAAAAAAGACAGTCTATAATAAAGACATCTGCACTCAAATGTTTATGGCAGCACAAATCACAATTGCAAAGATGTGGAAAGAGCCCAAGTGCCCATCAATACATGAATGGATTAATAAAATGTGGTATATGTATACCATGGAATAATACTCAACTACAAAAAACAATGGTGAACTAGTACCTCTTATATTACCCTAGATGGAGCTTGAGCCCATCCTTCAAAGTGAAGTATCACAAGAATGAAAAAACAAGCACCACATGTACTCGCCATCAGTTTGGTACTAACTGATCAATACTAAGGTGTTCACATGGAAGTAATACTCATTGGGTGCCTGTCAGGTGGGAGGGGTTGAGGGGGGAGAAATTCACAACTAATGGATACGGAACGCACTGTATGGAGGAAGGGCATTCTTGTAGCTCTGGCTTGGGCAAGGCAAAGGCATTATATGTAACCAAAATATTTGTGCCCCCATAATATTCTGAAATAAAAAAAAAATAAACCCTATCATGCTGATGAAAAAAAAAAAAACAGAAGCAGTCACAAAATACCACATATTGCTTGACTCCATTTATATATGAACTCTTCAGAATAGGCAAATCTATAGGGACAGAAAATAGATTAGTTGTTGCCTAGGGCTGGGGAGGAGAGCAGTGTTGGAGAGAAATGAGGAGTGACTGCTAATGTGTATGGAGTTTCATTTTGGTTTGGTAAAAATGTTCTAAAACTGATCATGATGATGGTCACACAGTAAATATACTAAAAACCATTAAACCATATACTTTAAATGGGTGAATTATATGGTATTTAATTATAATCTCAATAAAACCGTTAGAAATATCAATCGATGTAATCTACCATATTCACAGACTAAAGAAGAAAAATCACATAGGCATATGAATTGATGCAGAAGAAGCATTTGACAGAATTCAATGTTCATTCATGATAAGGAGAAACCTCTAAGAAAAATAGGAATAGAGGAACTTCCTCAACCTAATAAAGCAAGACTCATACCGAAATGACCAAGTTGTCACCAGATTTTAGGAAAATAATAATAGATGGTTGTGGCTTATTTTTAGGAAAAAAAAATAGATGGTTCAACCCAGTGGAATCTTCCAGTCTTCACAGCCAACCCTCTGCTGCTGCTTCCTTGGTCTCTGCTTTCTTCCCCACCAGACTTGTAGTACCACCTCCACCTTCCTCCCAGTCCTGCAAGGTCTCTGGCCCTCAGCCCCTCCTGCTGCTCCTTCTGTCCCCATGGTCTCTCAGATGTCCTGGAGGCCCTGCCCTCACCTGGCGCTCACCCACCCTGCCCCAGGCCCCAGATGCTCCTCCCGCATTTGTGCCCAGGACAGGTGCAGGAGGACAGCACTGGTGTGAGCATGGCCAGAAGCCAGGTGCAGCATGCAGGGCAGGGCACTGGGCATGGCCCTGACACCTGCCCCTGCCCAGGAAGGGACCAGTTTCCACCTGGTTTCTTTCTTGGGCAGAGCTGCTGGCTCTCCACTTGGTCCAGCAGCCACTGGCAGCGGCTCTGCCCAAGAAAAGGACCCAAAAATCGGGAGTGAAAAGGGAGGATGGCTGAGAGCTATGCTCCCAGATGCTCAGACTAGGCCTGGACACCCCCAGCCCATCCTGATGGCTCTGACACTCCTGGGGAGATTTGGATGGGGTGTTCCGGGTCTGGTGGGCTTTGGTGGCACTTACGGAGCAGAGCCCGGGTGCACATGAGCTAGCGGGGGCACAAGGGACAGGAAGCAGGAGGGCACAGAGGGGTCCGGGGACCCTACCCTCGTGCCCGCAGCCCAGTGAGGCCGCACCTGATCGATCAGCTCCCGCCATCCTGGGGCAGTGGGTCCCCAGCTCCACCCCTGCGTGTAGCGCCAAGTAGACAACCGAACCACAGAGGGCAAGGCCCGCCTGGGGATTTTACAGCCGCAGCAATATACATCATGTGGAAAATAGTTTCTTCATAAATCTTAAGAACACTTATCTTCAAGTTTTTTAATCATTTGACATAATACAATAATGAAAAGAGAGGAAGGAACAAGTTCACCGGCTGCTGCGAAAACTTTGCTGGTAAAGAGAAATCCCTCTGCAGCCAAACCTCTCCTCTGGCGGGCAGTATCTAAAGTCCTGTGAAAACACCCGTGTTATTGAACCTCCTCTCCACGTACGGCTCTGGTCAGTCCCAGAGCCGCTCTCCCAGCGTTCCTGGGCCGGGGGCGTGGCTGGGCGGGGGCGTGGTTTGTCCGGGGCGTGGCTGTGTCCGCAGGGCAAAGCGCCTTGCCTTGAGATTCTTACCCTCTTTCTAGTCGGAGAAGCCCAGGGAGGGGGCAGGCGGAGCCCTGGGGCCAAGAAGGCTTGAGGAGATCCGCCCTGGGCACAGGCAGATGTGTCCCGCCAAGGGCAATGCAGGGAGGGCTGTGACCCTACCCCACTTCAGATCTGGACACCGACCCCGAGTCTGACCGTATATTCCTTCAGATGGGTTTTGCAACACGTGAACTTGGTTAAAAGCTTCTAGAACATTAAACCAAACGTCACGGCTTTTAATCCCTTTTATGTTCTTTAAAGAGTACAACTCCTTTGAGCCTGGGAAGAGACTGGCGGGCTGGGGATTTGACCGATCCCCTCGTGCCTTGGCGGGGGTCCCGGGTGGGCTCTGCTCAGGGGAGCGCTAACAAGACCTCCAGGGACGGTGGCAGCCCCGCTGCAAGACGAGCGCACAAACGCTCAACCAGGGCCACAGCCCGCACCTCCCGACTCCGCAGCCCTGAGGACCCAGCTCCTCTCTCCGCCAGCCCTGCCCTCGCTCCGTCCGCAGCAGGTGGCCGGGCAGGGACCCCAGGCGCGTCGCGCTGCATCTCCCCGCGGCCGCAGGTCGGACTCACATGGTCCTCGCCGCGGATCGGCCAGACAGCCCGCTGAGCCCGGCCCCACCCGGCGCTCGGCCGGAGCCGCTTGGGTCGCGCGGGTGCCCAGCGCCTGGGCCAAGGTCCCTGACAAGCCGGCTCTCCGAGGGTGGCAGATGGGATGGCGTCTCCTAAGGCACAGGACCTGCCTCCGCGCGCCCCGCTAGGCAGGACAATTGGAGGCAATGGCAGAGCCTGTAATCAAAACTGGGAAACGCAACTACCGGCGAGCCAGGTGGTGCAGCCAGAGGCCCAAAGGCGCTAACAGAGCTTTGGTCTGCAGACTCTCTGCTGATATTTCTAGTATATGGGGAATAGACACATTGGATCGTCCCCTCCTTCAGATCCTCTTCATGGCCTCCAGCCTGTAGGTTTTGCTCCGCATTCTGGTATCACTTTTCACCCCAGCTGTTAAAAGACCCCCTTTTCTCTCTCCTCTCCCAAGAGGCCTCATTCTCACCTGTGGACAAGTGATCTCCAAGCTCTCCTCTGCAGCCCAGACCACTGTGTCCAGCTACCTTCTTTTCTTCCTGGACTCAAAGGTGCCCAAAAGCCCCCAGAGTGCGGAAGCGGCTCCTGGCCCTTCCATGTGGCCCCTGTGACTGATCCTACCAGCCATCCGAGGTGCACTCATCACCAAGTGGGAGTCCCCTCACCCATGACTCACCCTCACCCTGCAGATCCATCACCTGTGAAGTGGCCCCAGCCTTGGCCAGGCAGCTACCTCTCAGCAAGCAGCACTTGGCAGTGGCCTTCTTGAGGCCCCCAGCTGCTCCCCACCACGCAGCCACAGTCGTCTTTCCACAAGGCATATTGGTCCACACGGCCTCCAGCTGAAAACCTTTCCCTGCCATCTGCCACTCTAGCACAGGTGTCACAGGGTTTGCAACGGCAGCCAGGACCTCCCTCTTTCCAGTATTCCTGCTGTCCTCAGACTTCAGCTAACCCTGGGGTGGGCAGGTCATTGCTTTCTCACAAAACAAGAATAATATTAACATTTTTTAAAAGAGATGGTCACTATGCTGCCCAGGCTGATCTCGAACCGAGCTCAAGTGATTCTCCCACCTCGCTTCCCTAATCGTTGGGATTACAGGCTCATGCCACTGTGCCTGGCTAGTATCAGCATTTGCTTTTCATCAATGTAATAAAACTTTAGGAACTTATGCTTGTAAATCACCCTTACTTTACACTGATGTGAACAACTGCACTTAAGTTTTTGTAAACTAGATTTGCAATGACAAGCAGTTTTTTGTGCCAGCCTTCACAGCCTATCCAGAGCTTTCTACCTCTGCTTCCAGATTTAATCACTAGCTCCTATGTGAGAGTTGGTATGGCCAGATGCATTCCGGTGCCCAGGCTTCCCAGCCCTGGCAGACCCTGCCCCAGGGGCCTGGAGGTAGACCCCATGTCGCCCCCTCCCCCATCTCAGGCCACTCAGCAAGCAAACCTCCAGGAATTCCTAGGTGGTTTAGGTAGACAGCACCTGTCCACAAGGCCGAACAGCCTCCTGTCTTCTTTTCCTCAGGATCGCTTACCCTAAATCTACCCACTGTAGAACTGTCGTACTGGTCTAAGTCAGTGCCACTCAAAGCACATATGAGAGTCATCTGGGGAGCTTTACAATCAGGCCGGGGCACTGATTCGCCCTGTGGGGTGGGAGCGTTTGTCCTGAGTCCCAGGCCCCTGCCTGGGTCTGTGAACGCAGAATGTCCACAGACCCTGTTGCTTATGCTCAACATCCACGTCCTTAAAAAGAGCTGGCTACATTAAAGCTACATTTATTTCACTGTGTGTGACCACAGTAAAGAGTAGCGGCTTTGAGGGATTTAATGTTCCCACCCCAGTGCATTCCATTCCAGAGAAACGCCTGACCGCCGCGCTCACGGAGCCGCCGCGCAGATGCCTCCCAGGAGTTCAAGTGGAAGTTCACTGTCTGAACGCCCGAAACTCCCCCTCCCGACGCCACTGCCCACCCGGGGGCAGCTTTGTCCTGGGCTCCCGACTCCCAGAGGCTCAGAGAGCAGGCCCGCCCGGGTCCGCACCTTCTCCCTTAGAGGAACCTGCCTCGCTCCATAAACGCTCAGCGCAGCTTGTCTGAGTCCTGCCTGCTCCCGGCGCCTCCCCTCGCCCGACCCGCGAAGCGCTTTCACTGTACCTGAGGACCGCTGACCCCCAAGAGCGAAGTTCCAGGTCCGCACGGACGGCTCTGAGCGGTGCGTGGAGACAGCCCCGGCGGGAACCCTGCGCGCGTCCGCCCCGCCCCCGCCCGCGGCCCCGCCCCCGCGCCACCCCCAGCGCGCGCCCCCCACGCCGCGGACACTCCGCAGACCACGGGCGCCCGCTCTCTGGAACCCGGCTCGGCATCGCAGCTGCAAGCTCTGCTTCGTACGTACATGGTGGCCAAGGACTTGCGACGGGCTTTGCTCTAAGAACGAGAATTGGGAAAACGGAGTGAATATTCTGTTCCGCATTTTAAGAGTTCGCCACTAGAGCTGATAAATTTGACCAGCTTTCCTCTTATTTTCTCATGCTTTGTTCCCCCTCCAGCCCAGGACTCTAGCCACAGTTACACCTGTGGAAAGCTCTTTCTCGTACAGCACAGGCACAGAGACATGAACATTCACAGAGAAACACCCAGAGACACCCGAAGAGTCTCACAAATTACAGCCACACAAACTGCAGACACTTGCACACACACAGAGACGGGTAAACTATACGCGCAGTAACATGGACACAGAGAGGCGCACACACACACCACAGACACCACACACAGACACAAACTATACACCGACCCACACACACAGAAATAGAGACACATGAACTACACACACACACACACACACACGCCCAATGGGCCAGGCACTGCAGGGGGGGCACTGCATTGGCAGGAAGTCAGAGGTTCTCAGCTCTGTGCACAATGAAACAGCAGAACCCAAAAAGGTCTCTTTACCAGAAGTGCCTTCACAGACCTCACTGGAGACCCTTATTCCTGCGGCAGCTGCTGGTAGGAATTTGGAAGGCACAGAATTTATAACAAAGTGACAGGGTGTGGCCAGGGGCTGGACCGCAGGAGAGCCAGAGCTCACATCTAGTGTCACATTTGCAGATACCTTGCTTCAGACTGCCATGTGCATCATGGGTGGACACGGCTCTCGAGCACTGTGCATGGTGACCCCAATCTCATGGGTCCAGGCACTGGGACACCTATGACCACTGACGCACCAGTTCCCGTCCCAGAAATGGCAGCTCATCCACACTCATCACTGCACCTGAAGGTCCTCCTCCAACGCCTCAAGCGGAAAGTGGCAAGGGGGCCCAGAGCATGAATGTGGAGACACCTAAGGGGACAAAAGTTTCTGGGCTGCCACCGCCCTTACAGGACAGTGTGTACTCGAGGGAGCCTTGGTGTGCAGGCGGGTCTGCTGAAAGGAGAGTTGTGGGTTAACAGCAGGTCAAGTGTGGCCAAGCATGTATTAGTAGCTCTGTGTCCCTCTCAGGTAACTGTTCTTTGCATAGCTGCTAAATGTTTGCAGCTACCCCAGCTCCAGGATGGGCCCATGTGGCCACAAGTAGGGTGGAAACCACACCTCCTCACCAGGGACTGGCCCAGTAACCAAATCTATGTGTCCCAGTCCTGTTGGGGCTGGGGCAGGGTTGGGACCCCTGGGGGCAGCTGTGGGGGTGATGAAGCCTCCATGAGCAGGACAGTGTCTCCAAAGCCAGGCACCCACACCAGGGCCAAACCACAGGCCAAGCACTCTCTGTCTCTGGACTACTTAGTTGTCGCCAATCAATCCTCTTGGCTGTTGAAGCCAGGTCCAGATGGGATTTCCCTTCCTGGCAGCTGATAGTGAGCACTGACTGCAGATGGCATCGTTGGAAGCCTGCTTGTAACTCAGGGGTGGCCGAATGTGCTTTGAAGGAGGACTGGATTTCTGCAGTCAGAAGGGATCAGGGCCAGTCTCAGAAATGCCATGTTTTTCCTGGAGCTGGGCAGGAAGATTTGGGTCTGAAACAAGATATAATCATAGAGTTATACCTTTGTTGGATCACCCAGGAAATTCTTGAAGGAAATTACAAAATAAGGGCTCTCTAAATGTTCTTGGCAAACAGCAGCATTACTGGAATCAGACATAAAGGCCAAAGGTGACTGTTTTGCAGCACAGAGTACTGGAATGTATAAATTTCAGCATGTCTATAATAGAGTCCCTTTGCTTAACGTTTTGTGCAGTGTGGGTTGTGTAGATGTGTGCACATAATTTATGTATTTATGGGTGACCCCTGGCCTCTTGCTCCCAACAGACAAGTGTGACTCAGAGGACAAGGGTCCAGGAAGGTCAAAGGGTATCAGATTTGGGCAGGCTTGAGCAGGGCCCAGGGAAGAGCTACCTCCCCTGACTGTGGCAGCCAAGGAGAAGAAGAGAAAACGATTCCTGTCCCAGCCCTCCAGGCCCTACTTCACATGGAAATCGGTCTGCAGCTCCCCTTTAGGAATCCCTGCCCAGGGATCCCTGTGGCCACCTGCTATGCAAGCCCCTGCAGTCCCCAGCCTTTTCCTGCCCCCAAATCCTGTGCACCTACTCCTGCCCACGGGGGCGTGGCTCAACCAGCCTGTGCACTGACCCCAAGACATGAGGGAGAAGAGGAGAAGCTTGGCCAGGGTGGCTTCCTTCTGCCTCTTGGCTCAGGTCAGAGAGTGAACTTAATGTTCAACCAAAGGTCCTGAGAAAGAGGAAAAATCAAACCACACAGGTTCTTTTTATTTACTGCTCTGTAACAAACCACTCAAAGTTTAATGGCAAAAAATAGCATTTCATCATGCTCCCAGATTCTGTGTGTCTGGAATTCAGACAGGCACAGTGAAAACAGCTCTTCTGTGCCCTGACACAGCCAGGGCAGGGCAAAGGTAGGCGGCAGCTTGAGTCTGGAAACATCTGGAGATACGGTTGCTCCCCCTGGGGTGGGTCTGCTGGCTCTACCATGTGGCCTCTGCACTGACTCTTGGACTTCCTTAGAGCGTGGTGGCTGGGGCCCAAGAGACAGGAAATGGAAGCCACCGTTTCCTTAAAGCCTGCGCTCAGGACTGGCATGTGTCATTTCTGCAACATTCCATTGGCCAAGCAGTTACAGAGCCCAGGTTTAAGGGGAAGGACACAGGCACCAGTTCTTGACGGGAGGAATGTCAAAGGACATTGGGGTCATGTTTTAAAATCACCACAGACTACACTCTGGCCAAGGATACAGGACTGAACAATGAAGGCTTGATGCTACCAATGGGGTGGGGAGGGGACTCTAGACTTAAGATCAGCACTTTAAAACCATTTTAAAATGTAATGAGCTGTGGAGCAACAGGAACTCTCATTCTTGGTGGGAATGCAAGCTGGTACAACCACTTTGGAAGACAGTGTGGCAGTTTTTGAAAAAATTAAACACTCTTACAATACCATCCAGCAATCATGTTCCTTGGTATTTACCTAAATGAGTTGAAAACTATGTTCATACCAACACCTGCAGTTGGGTGACCAGAGGCTGGGGGCAAGCACAACGATGGTCACCTGTGAACCCAGGTGACTGTTTCCTTCTGCTCACACACTGGGTTGACTGTGTGTGTCTGTGTGTGTGTGTGTCTGTTTCTCTTCAGATCCCAGGGTAACTGAAGCCTGGCAGCTGGGGGAGTGGCTGCATAGTGCACCTTGCTCACAGCCCTCCGTGTGAGGGAAAGCGACCACGGGACACTCAGCCCCACTTGGAGTAAATGCCTCCCACCCTTGAAGTGGTTTCCTGACAGGATGGAATCTTGGAATCTTTCACCATTTTTCCACTGACCAGACTGGCTGCCAGCGGACCTGGCCAGTTCCTGAAGTCGTCAGCCACCATGGCATGCCCCTGGCAGCGACCAGAACTGGGGCCCCGACCTCTTGCTGTGGGTCAGGATCCCAGGGCAGGCCTAGTCCCTCCCTGCGCCCACCCACCTCCCTGTCCCCTTGTGACGTGTGTGTACGTGCGCAGGCGTGGGGGTACGACGAGCACGCACGCTGCCCCTCACACCCCTCACCAAAGAGGAGTCTGTACCCGAGGCCATGTGTTGGAGGGAGCGGGAAGGGCTGAGCGTCCTCCTCCACCCTTGCTTCTCTGCTGGGACCCGCGCATGTCACCCACAGGTTTCTGGGCACCTGCACCGAGCCTGAGGCGGCTCTGCCAGGACACCATCATCCCAGATGGCTCTTTCCATCATGCTAACGACGGGAGGTAGGGAAGGGAGTGGGCACCGACGCCCCCTTGGCATGCTCAGGGACACGGCAGCACCACACGGGGACCTTCCTAGGGAAGACGGTGACGTGCGGGCACAGGAGGCCAACTCCAGGCCTGGTGGCAAAGCTTACAGTGCGTGGCACATGTCGCCGCAGCAGAGCCCCATTGTGCGTGGAGAAGACCCTGAACCTCCGGGTAGGTGAAGGTCCCCAAACCCCAGTGCTGCCTGTGTCATTTATGCCCGCACCCGGACAGACGGGGACTCCCGTGCCCCAGCCCCGACCCCAGTCCTGGCCATCGGAAGCACCAGGGGACCCTCCAAGTCCCGCTTCCTGTGGCGCACCCAGGACCAGGGCCTGCAGCCCGGGAGTCACACCCTTCCATTGCCTTGCTCTTGGTGCCCACCGGGTTTCTGCCTAACCGGTAGGATCCAAGCGACAAAAGACAGGTCCTAGCAGAGGCCCTTGCTGTTAAGTATTTTCCTACGAAAAAGAAAAAAGTGATTAATCGGGCTTACGTTAATGCTAAAACATGAGCTCTAGGAGAATGAGAACTGGAAGAATCACAAGACCTGGGCCACAGGGCAGAT
Source organism: Lepilemur ruficaudatus (assembly GCA_963574885.1). Taxonomy (NCBI): domain Eukaryota; kingdom Metazoa; phylum Chordata; class Mammalia; order Primates; family Lepilemuridae; genus Lepilemur; species Lepilemur ruficaudatus. Next base: position 27,969 of record CAUYRT010088416.1, read on the forward strand.
TTAAACTCCGAGGAATCTCACACTCGCGCGTCGCTCTGGCTGCTCTGATGGGTTAATCGCAGCAGGGAGCGCCCCAATCCCAGGTGACACTGTGGCCCACGTGTGAACAGTGCAGAGTGCGGGCCCAGGGAGCCTTTCGCTTCACTAACTTCACTCAGAGAACTCTAAGAGGGGATTTCACAGTGAATTCGCACATTTCAAAAAGGAATGTCATACCTCAGACCTCTCCCTTCTCTTCCCAAAATGGAAGTGGGTGTTCCTTTTCTTTTTATTTTTGCAAGTGAAGCCTGCTCTCTCCAGTATTCCCAGGTTTCCAGTTAAACCTGAGGGTGAGCCCGTAAAGACGGCAGCAGCCAGTGGTCACCACGATGTTCGGCCATATTCCTTGCTGATGAAAATGAAAACAATATTGGCGAGCACGCCCAGTCAGGTACTGCCACCACGTTCTTCCTTGCTCAGACTGCCCCTCAGGCAGTGGCACGTGCCTGTGGTAGTGCAGCTGTTTATAAATGTCCAGGCGGTTACCTGAAGCAAGCCTGCCAAACTTGGCCCAGCCCAGGCCCGGCAAGAAGTGCCTTCTGAGGTCCGGGGTGCAGCCTCGGAGCAGGGGCTGGCCCACACTGGTCCACCATACTCCTCCACGTGGGCCGGGCCAGGGCTGAGCCACACTCGAGGAAACCCAGCTCAGCTTGTGGAGCTTGCACTTGGGCCTGGAAGGACAGATAAGCAGCTTGTGATGCAGATAAACAGCAGAGGCAGACAGTAGGCCGCGGCAATATGGGCTGTGCACAGACGTGCCGTGTGACTCTGCTGGGGGTGGACAGGGAGAAGCAGAAGGCACAGCTGGGCTGGCCCGTGAGCAAGTCCTGGAGGGTAGGGAGGGCTTGCTCCTCCTCAGGGGCAAGGTTGGGGACTGTCCATGTGGAGAAAACTAGAGGTTTTTGTCGGGACTCTAAGGGTGAACGCTGTCAGACACCGTGTGAAGTTCATGTAAATCTAAGCAGAATGTAGCGTCACACACATTATAAGCACACATCCACTATCACTTCGTTCCGTAGAAAAACAAACATGACACCTGCCACCACATAATTAATCCACAATTCAAAATGTTGGTGGACTGTCCAAGTGTGATTGAAGGGTCCAGGCCTAGCACAGACGGGCCTGTGTTTCCTACAGTCTCCTACTTGGTAGGTTCTGCTGTACCAGTTTTGATCTGCCAAAGTGAACTATAACTTCAGGCTTCATAAATTGGATGAGTAAAAAGTTAAACTTAGGGTGGCATGTAACTGTCCATCCTCTTGGGCAAAAAAGCTGTTACTATGAAAATCAAAGCCCCTCCTTGTTTGTTTTTAGGAGTAAAGTGGTATAAGAGAAAATAGATAATCCTTAGTATTCTTAAGAAGAACTCTCAGACAATTGCTTCTGACAGCACAAAGAGAGCAGAGACAGCCAGCGCAGCAGTGTGGCTGTCCCACAGTGTCCCTGGGCCCCGCCTCTGCAGTGGCTTTGCATGTCCTCTCTGGAGCAGCAGTTTTGGTCCGAGGACCCTTTTATACTCTTTAAAGCTCTCCAGGATCCTCACTAATTTTTATCTGGGCTATATATATCCTATCATGTTGGAAATTAAAACTGGAAAAATTTTAAATATTTAATACATTTACAATAAAAACCTATTAACTGTTAACATGAATACTATTTTGAAAAATTACTTTCCAAAACAAAATACTATATTGAGAGGAATGGCACTGATGTTTTCCTTAGTCTCTTCATGACCTGGCTTTAACAGAAGACAGCTGGATTCTCTCGCCTGCTTCTGCAGTCCCGGATCGCCCTGTGTTTTGGTGGAAGGATAGGAAGAAAATCTGGCCTTATAAAGATACATAATTGGAGGGGGGACCTCAGGGACAACCTCAAAGGGCCTCAGGAACCCCAGGGGTCCTCAGATGAGACTTTCAGAACCACTGTTCTACAGGCAGAATACACTGGCCAGCCCACTGATTTGGGCTTGGCCACATGGTTGGCTTTGGCCAACGCAATGTGGGTGGAGGGGACAATGCAGTTCTGAGACCTCTTGCGCCTGTGTCATCACTGTGCTGAGCAGGCCCAGGTCCAGGAGAGGCACGTGATGCATGGCCCTACCCAGCCCACAGTCCAGGGGCATCAGCCAGGGTCAGCCAAGCCAGGGGCGTTGAGTGAGATGCAAATGCTGCTGACGCCACTGACTTTGGGGCAATTCTGCCATGCAGCAAAAGCTGACTGACAACAAAAGGGATGGTGATTAATAACCACATAGCTTACAGAAATTTTGAGCCAAGCTGAAAATAGGACTAATCCTGGCATTCACCAATTCAGTCATGGATAAGCTCCCAGGAAAAATCTTTTCCTCTTCGGATCTTCTATGTTGGTGCTAAATATTCTTCCCCTGTTGGGAGGCCGAGGTGGGAGGATCATTTGAGGCCAGGAGTTTGAGACCATCCTGGACAATAGCAACACTCTGTCTCTATAAAAATAAAAAAAAAGTTAGCCAGGCATGGTGGCACATGCCTGTAGTCCCAGCTACTCAGGAGGCTGAGGCAGGAGGATCGTTTAAGCCCAGGAGTTTGAGGTTCCAATAAGTTGTGATGACACCACTGCACTCCAGCCCAGGTGACAGAGGGAGACTGTCTCTTAAAAAAAAAAAAAATCTGTCCCTGAATAAAGAAACTATCTCTGAACATGAAAGTATGTATGAAACATACATACTTTTGCTTTGATCTAGTACCATTCACCTCAAGTTCTCATGCACTAGACCTGTCAGCCGGTTTTCCTACCCTGTTCTCAGTCCTTCCCTTTGCAGAGTGCTTGCCACACACAAGCAGCTCAAATCCTATCCCCTGGCTAACTAGACACAGACACCCCTGACCCCAGGTGAGTGGGACAGGAACCAAGACTGTGCAGACAGACAGGGCTGGTCTGGGAGTCAGAGTGAACCCTGATGGTTCCGGGGCCCCTTGGCCCAAACACCACCTGTTCCCCTTGGAGCCTTCCATTCTCCTAATGATCACTTCTGGTTTTTGTAACCAAAAAAGTCTAAACTAGACTGGAATGGCTGGACTACCAATGTATCAAATACCAATTTATTTTTTGGTTGTACATATCCACCAGTGCTAGTCTAGCTGGTTAAGAAAGCTCAGCCTACAATTTTGTGACAGATGTTTTATTACAGGGAATTAAAATTTAGGCATATACATGACACAAACATTATATATAGTACACTTTCCATGGTAGGAGTTACGATACTGCTCACAGAAAGGCCTCAATTCAAACTACATAATGCATATGCTAAGATAGTACACCTGGGGACAAGAGGGAGAACCAGATGGCCTTTTTGTTTTTTGGTTTAAATAACCTCTGGATGCATTCAAGTAATACTGATCATTTAATGTTCAAAAAGCTTTTAATAAACAAATTCAGAGTAAAATTAATTGAAATATTTATAATACGATTTAATTGTTACACAGTATGTCCAATATACAATCAAAAACTCACGACACTTGAAGAAAAAAGAAAAACAAATCTATTGCACCCACAAGTAAAAAGGCTTTATTCATTTTTGGGATGCTGCAATTCAGTATTTATATAAACATTTACACACTTCAGTAAACACAGAGTCCTACATGTAATGCAGCATTATGGGTGAGAAGACCCTTTTAAGTCTCAACAATAAACGCCAAGTGTCCACACAGAGTTCCACGTGCCCAGGTTAATTTCCCCATCATTATTCTCTTCATTATTCCAGTCACAAGCAGTCAGTCTCTCGAGACACCTCCCTCCTGCACATTTTGAGGACTGACATTTCTCACCAGACACCTCAGACATTCTGCAATCTCAGCAGCAGCACTCTGCCTCCTTGCTTGGTCTCTGGCTGCGTCTCCATCTTAGTGTCCTGTTAAATAATCCTGTGTAGAGTCTGAAGCAAACGAATCCACGTCCTCATTATCTGAGTCGTCGCTGCTGTCATCGGCAGCTGGCTCTCCCGTAAGGGCTATGCGAGCATAATCGTCTGTGTCTATGGATTTGCAAAAGTGGATGGCGTATTTCAACTTCTCCTCCAGCACCTGTTTACAGGAATACCTGGGCAACTTCAGCAAAAAGAAACAGGTGTAGGATTCGGGAAGGAAGTGGTCAGGAGGGTTGTATTTATCCAATACCTGTTGAAGAAAAATATTAAATAATCAGAGACTATGTACAAGGATAGCTAAAACTGCAAACCTATTTTATTGTGTTCATTAGACTTTTAACTCACAGAAATCATATTTTTTGCTAAGAATAAAATATCAGAAAACATAATCTAGCCAATTTGAAAAATAAGAAGGAACAACTTATTCCTAGAACTTGTAGTAAAAAATAGCAACTAGTTATTATGATAATTACTTTCTCCTAATCACCCCATGAAGAGGGCCCAATGGCTCCACTCACCCCTGTCCACACAGGTGAGCCCCCAGCCTGGCAAGTACAGGGCCTAGGAGGGGCAGGGCAGTGGGCTCAGGCCTGGCACTTGACCAGGAAATTCTTCATGAGTCCATCAGCCCACCTTTGGCCACTACAAATTAAAATATTAGGAATTCGCAAGAATTATGGACAAACCTACCTTTTTAAGGGAAAAATTATACATGTTCTCAAAAATCTCCCTAAAAAATGGATACTTTTCTAACCCTGGCCAGAGACGCGAGCCAGGCTGTGCTTGGAAAGGAGCCATCCAGGGAAAGTGGACCCCTCCACCTGGTCCATCCCCCCAGCGTACTGCCACCAGGGTCTCAGGAGAGAGAGGTCATTCCACCTCAATGCCAGGCAGGCAAATCAAGCTTGTTTCTGACCAGGGAACCAGAGTTAGAACCCAAAGCAAAACTCTTATTCTCAATCTGATGAGTGGTCTAATTTTTCTCTGTATGTAGCATATTACTTAGTGATTCACCTAGATTCAATCAGAGAATGAAACAAATTATCTTACATAATGTGTGTTTCAATAACAATATGCTAGTGATGGCCAGATAAATTTTTTAAGAATACGTAATGGTACCCCAAGACCTATAATCACTGAATTTTCAGCCTTCAAATCACAGAAGTTGGGTGTTTTCCATTTTCATTTCCATGAAGACACAAGAGACCCATAGTTCTATCTGCTGCAGGATAATGTGCAAAAAGCATGTCAACAAATCAGCCCAGGGCACAATAAGGCCAGCAGGGAACCTACCTGGATGACAAAGTCTCTGCCCCGGAAGTCAGCAATTGTCCTGGGCAGCCTCGTCCGGCCCCACACAAAGCGAAGAAAGAGGGAGCGCTCTGTGTTGGAGAAGGACTCCATCACCTCCCAGAACCACTGGATCAGGGAAGCGGAAGGCTCGATCCCCTTATAGGTCGCCACCGACTTTAGAAGATGCAGAGGGATGTCAGGGCTGCCGCACACCTGCGAAAGGACACTCTGTCAGGGCCACCTGATACTTTGATGCCTTTCATTTCCACAAGATTCGATCACTCCTTCTCTCTACCAAGGCCTGTCTGGGGGCAGGGAGAGTCCTGGGGCCCCCAGGTGGACATGCACGAAACCCTGAGCCCCAACCTCCCGTGGGATCAGGTGAAGGGGTCACATATTTAGAGTGTGTTTTTACTTCAACACTCATGGACATATCTTAGATTTCCAAATGCAAGGTTCTAACTATTAATAAAAAGTGAACTAGTGGCAGTTCCAGGACAGCACAACTCGGGAGTCAGCCTACCATCGTCTCCAACTCGTATCCAGTGAACAGAGAAAGAAGGGGGACAGGCACGACTCGGGCCATCCCTTCCCGAACAGCAGCCACCTGCTCATCAAATTCATGGAGTCTGAAAGAAAAAACTCACTTCACACTTCCATCTCTGGAGGCACTGCCTTTGTTCTGCTAGTACCAAGCCTGGCCACGGGGCACGGCAACCACACTCTTCCCACCTGCCAGGACTGAGGGGAGCGACTTCAGACGGCAGAGGAGGGTGCCTTGCAGCCCTGCCAGTGCAGCGCCCCTCCCAACACAGAGTCCACCTACACTGCAGACAGACTACAACCTCAGGGCTCACTGCAGCTACACACACTCTGAGATAATTCTCAACATGATGGGGCACCCAGGAGGAGCCAGAATCAAAGAGGGTAAACAGCACACCCGTCTGCCCGGAACAGCCGCCAAATCAGTATAGCGTCAGGTTCCATGGCAGGACTCAGGGTGGGGGGCAGCACAGCCCAGAATACCTGCTGGGACCACCCCCAACCATAGCCTAGCAAGCAAAGCCCACCCGATGTGCAGGGCCCATCCAGACCCCTCACAGCTACTTCTGGAGGACCTGGGGGTACTGGGCCGACAACAGGGACAAGCAGTGGGAGCTGGGGAGGGTTGTGGGGTGCTGACCTGCCATGCCCAAGCCACGGCACCTGAGGGCCTGCGCACACTCAGACCTGGCAAAGGCTCTGTGTCATGCACCTGGCCACATGGGGCTGAGACAGCCCCTGACACAGCCCTGTCCCAGGAGAGCTGACAGAGAAAGCACAGAAGGGTGCAAACAGGCCCTGTGGCCTCTGTGGGGCAGTCCCCTAAATGAGTGGATTTTCTTTACCTCAGTAAAAGCTCTAGTTAGAGCCAGGAATTTCAGACTAGAACAATAAATACTCTGACTCTGATCATGAAATAAGCCTAATAACCACAGATCAGCAATAGTTGGAGCCAAATCCATCACCGTTTACTGCATATGATAGTTCTGAACAAACACAGGTATCCACCAACCAGTTTCTGCTGCTTTTGCTATTTATCAAAAGTCAAAGTAACTGAGGACAGATGACCACGAACCTGTAGTTTATCGCCAACCGGACGTACTCCGCGCGGTTGTCCAGGGTGATGTGTGTGTACTTGGAGCTCAGCTGGATGTCCTGGCCGCTGGCGCTTGGCACCGTGAAGGGCAGGCTCATGGCCTCAAACTCCTCTGAGGTAGCTTCATTGTCACGGATATACATGAGCCCAGGAATAAAATCTTTATCAACCTTTTAAGGAGAAAAAGGGAGTCCATGTATTGAATCAGGGCTGTTCCCTGTCCCAGGCCCCAGGCCACCCCAAGCACACTCAGTCCAGTGGGGGCCTTGGTCTGCCTCAGGGTGCGCAGGAAGGCTGTGTGTCACAGGTACCAAGAAATAAAAGAAAGCAGCAACAGTAAAGTATTTCACCCAAGGAGCTGAAGAATGAATTCATAATTCAACCAAGTTCTTAAAATTAACCACTGAGAAAGTAAAGCAACTGGCAGGGACCGTTTCCTCTGCACAGCCGTAGCATGGAGGCAATTGGCTGTGGTCACTGGCTCGGCACCTCCCCCTGCCAACTTTTTCATCTGACAAGAATGTATAAGTCGCAAAGCAACACAAAAATAAATGGATCTACCAAGTCCCAGAAGCAAATTGGCCTCACATCCACAGAACTTCTTTGCTACTCATAGGTGTCCGCAGCCAGCAGCCCCCGCATCACGTGGGACCGTGAGTCAGGCGGGACCTCAAAGCCTGCCAGAACCCGGAACAGATTGTGCCTCTCAAGCCCCAGGGGACCCCACAGCACCCAGGGTGAGTTACCTCACTGAGGTCTGCGATGGTGAGGCTCATTCCAGCCAGCTGCTTCCACACAGGCTCAGCCAGGCTGAGGCTCAGGGGACTCCCAGTCCGGATAGCAATGCCCAGTAACACACCTGACCATTCAAAACACAAGCACAAAAGACACTTGGATTTGATGACAAAACTCCTGGTTCACGCACGTGCCACAGGGCATTAGCTCTATGCTGAGGCTGCAGTGCCCTCTACACCAACAATACAGGTCCAGAGACCTAGGTCCACCCTTAAAACATTCTAAATTCATCATTTCTTTTTGTTCTCTAAGTCTCTAACTCTTCATAGTCTTGCCACACACGGGTTTAAGGACACAGAGGCCAATTCTTATTCCTCTCATGGCAAAACAGAGAGCTAGAGCTTCTCCAAGGGAGTACCCTGGCAGGGAGCAGCCCCCTGGGGAGGGCAGGCAGTGGCGGGACCCCATAGCTGGAGTGCTCCACAGACTTCTAAGGGAGCAGTGGGGAGGAACTGGCTGCCTGCCAGGACCCCGCCCCATCTGATCCTGAGTTTCAGATACATTTTAAATGCAGAAACATGGCATTTCAACCTCTGAGTGCCAAAAGCATCTTCTGGTCCTCAGCACGTGGCCGGGACTGCCGGCTCTGTAAGTCGCCGTAGCTGTGCCTGGATGGGACACCACTACCAAGCCCTCAGTGCCAGAGAGGGGCATTAGCGCAACACCCTGTGCACCGCCACAGCACCAGTGAAACACACACATTGGAAATAATTTTGATCGGTATGAATGTCAAGAGCTAAAAGCAGGTGTTTAAAATATCTACCATCACTCCCCAAACAGAGCAGACATCAAGCTAACTGAAGGGTGGGCACAAGCCTCACCAACGCAGGAAGGCGAGCGGCGGGAAGGGGAAGCTCACCCAAGAAGCGGAACATGCTGCTGTGCACGGGTGCCCGGGCAGATGGGTTGAACAGGTAGCAGTCTCGGTTGGCCCCGGACTCGTCCCTCCCGTTGGGTGTCACAATCAGCAAGGGCGTGAGTCCATTCTGCAGCTCCTCACAGATCTCGGCTATGGACTCGCTGTAGCCGCCCCCACAGTCATCCACGGATTCACCTGGAGGGGAAGGAGCAGCAGCCGCTCGCAGCCACCCTGACAGCCCCTGCACCGCTCTGCCTGCGCTCCCTGCAGGCAGGGGCCACTGCCTCTCGGGACCACAGGTTCCCCAGCACGTGAAGGTTCTCACCCACAAACTTGACTTTCCAGACGCGGTGAGGAAGGAGGAGGCTGTCGGGATTGAACGAGCTCATCTTGGCACACATTTGCCCAAAGACGGACTTGGTGCCATCAGGGCCGGCCAGCCCCCCTTTGCTCCTGGAGCGCTTGACCTGGAGAGGAGGAAAGGAAGCATGAAAGCACATGGTCTGGGACATGCCAAGGGAACATGCACCCCATGGCCACCGCAAGCTCAGCTGTGAAATGCCTGTGGAAGCGAGAGAGGGCTCTGGGAGCAGCCCCTGAGCTCACGCCTCCTGAGCCCTCTCCACAGGCCCGCTACCAACCAGATCCCCTCGTCTCCTGCAGCCCATGTCCTCGGAGGGCTCTGGGCCTGCCCTCTGTGGCCCCTTGCCCCAGCGCCGGTGAGTGCATGAGGGGGGCTGCACGCACGGCCTCCTCCCTGCTTATGCACAGACCCCACCGTCCAGGGTGCCCCACCCTGAACACCTGAATTCACCGTCCCCCATCCCACTCTGTGTCATCGGTGACCTGCACAGCAGCATCCAGGACTGGTCGTGTCTGAGCAAACACACCTTCAAAAAACCACGCAAGCCATCATCACTGTTCACGTGGGGCAGGTGACAGCATGTTGTCAACAGCTGCAACCTGGCAACACTGCACTGATTCCCTTCACACTTTATAACCTTACCTACTGCCCACTACTCTACCGCACAGACGTGGCTACAAGGAGCAAGACACCAGGAACTCGAGAAGCAGCCCGCCTAGCAGTCTAGGATGGAGTCTCAGTGCTCAGACACTCCTACCAAATGGCTCTAAGGCTGACACAGAAACACCACCTGACCAGAAGGACACCTTCTGCCCCTCACGTACTCAGCTGCACTGACCCCATTTCCAACCCTCGGAATCCCCGAGTCTCCCCAACAAGTGTGATCACTTTTCACGTCCACATTCTCATCCTAAGCTAAAATTTTTAAAGAGATCCGACTAGGGGCCTTGAGGCCCTCCCGTCAGTGTGGACTTGGCCCCCTAGGCCGTGCGTGCTTCAGTTACCCAGAAGCTCAGTCTGAAGTGATGTCAGAATGAAAAGTTAAAGAAAAAATGGTCATGACAATGTATCTTTATGTTGGCTCCTCAAGCAAAACTCTCATCATTTTTAACTCACTTTAAATGAATTCTAGGTTGAGTTTAAACAGCTAATAATTCTCCTCACAGCACAAATTTCCATAGCCAAGACTGAAAATGTCAGAATGACAATAAAAACATGTCCCTGTAGAATGGACTTCTCTGTGTGCCACACACTCTCTAGATGTTCCCAGCGCCAGTTCCTCTAACCCTCATGGCAGCGCTTTGAGCTCTGTCCCCTGCAGGAGACTGGGCTATGGAAGGAAAAGGAGCAAAAGGCATCCACAGTGCCACGGCCACCGTGCGAGCAGAGGGGCAGACACCCAGCCTCCCACCTCCCCCCGCGCTGCCCTCCTCCACAGCAGTGCCGACTAGCAGTGGCTGTCTGTCCTCGGTTTCCATAGACAATGGCCACGTGCATAGTCACGACACTGAAAGGAGAGGAGCCCATGTGGGGCTGTGCTTTCTCTGGTCAGTAGTAACACAGTCTTTAATTAATAGCCTTCAATCTGAATTTTCTAAATTTTCAGAAATGAGCACGCATTAATTCTGTAATAAATTTTAAAGTAATTAAAAACGTTTTTATTTACTGACTTTCAGATCTTGTTATAAAAATAAGTCTAATTCACAACTACAAAAAGCCTTCCAGGAAGATGACCTGTGTTTTGGCGTCTCTGGAACATTCCACACACAAGTGTCCCCACAGGAGGGGGCTGATGTTGAGCATGTTGCCGCAGCCGGAGGTAGCTGGGCAGAGGAGCCCACAAAGGCTTTCTGGCTCAGTGTGGTATCCTGCACTCGCCTTGGATTCAGCAAATGCTTTTCCCCCCTGTTCCATTCTGGTCAGAAAAATACTTCTATTTCCACATTTCAGGAGAACTTCCTGGCTTCAGGAGGCAGCACGATACCCTGAACTGAAGGGAGCCTGGCTCTGGAGCAGCCCCCAGACAGCAATCCACATCGCACACTGGGCTGAAGGTGTTTATCTGGTTCTTGAAAAAGCCTAATATAAATTTATTTGTCATCTACCCAGTTTGCTCTTTCAAACATGTATTGCACACTTTAACAACATGAGGCTGGGGATATAAAGGTGAGTGGGAAAGGGGAATTCAGTGTGTAATGACTTCTTAACAATCTGAGATGAGAGAAAGACAAGCAAGGGTGCCTAACCTGGGCTTCACTGACTCCCAGAGCCGCCCAGGCTTGGACACCCAGGCTGAGTGCCCCTGGCCCCGAGGAGCCCGCATGGGGTTCTGGGGCAGGTATACTATCCTCCTATCTGGGAATGCTCAATCATTCATGCCAGATGATGTGGAAGCCTTCAGCTCTCCTTACTGACAAACTTTAGTATTTATGACCTAAAGGTGCAGAGCAAATCACAATGATCATCCAAGGTGGGAAAATAAAAGCTTTTTTATGAACCTAATTAAACAAGCCATTTATTTCTGGAAGTGGCTGACTGGCCTACAGCTTCGCATTCAGTCCTCTGACGTCAGTGAGGAGACCAGTTCCATCAATGTGGTCACATGTGCTGTCCAACAAAGGACAAGAATTTCATGTCTCAATTCAAAATGCCCCCAAGTACAACTCTGAAAATTTTCTAGTCATGTAATCAACATGAGGATAAAAATCATGTGTTAATACAAAGGTACAGGAACAAAGAATTGGTTCTTCACAACTCTCTGCTTTGGGTCCAGAGGCGAGGCCCGTTTCCGTCGAGCACTAAATGTCAAGTGCCGCACGCTATCAGCATCAATGGCTGGGCGCCTCTTTTTTTTTAATTCATTCTTTTTAACTCTGAGTTTATGTACAGTGGGCAAGCAGTTTATATTCAGAAATAATCGACTTTTCATTTCTTTGATTGCTACCATGAGACAGTATAAATAAGTTCTGACTTATGAAACTGGCAAAGAAAACCACCAGGGCCGGGGAGGGTGTGAGGACGGTGGGAGCGTGAACTGTCAGAGCCCATAACTGGATGTGATACCAGATTATGATTGGGCATCTGACCCTCTCCACTTCTTGGAACTTAACCTAGAGGGTGACTGAAGACACGCCTGTGGACGACCCTGCCTGTGTCAGGGAAAAGTGGGCACAGCTTTCCAGCCCCCAGCAGAGGAGTCTGACAGAGCAAACCCGGACACACCCTACAAGAGAAGAGCAGGCAGCTGCCGAGCACAAACGACCCACAGGATCCTACTCCATGGCATGGAGGAGCTTAAGATGCATGAAGTGGAAAAAATAGCCAGTTACAAAATAGAGTGACCCCGTTTTGGTTACAACAAACATACACACACTCCACAAAGGTAACAGCAGTAGTTATCACTATGTGGTGGAAGTATGACTCATATTTATTTTTCTCTTTTTTGGCTTATCTGTACTTGTGCTTTAGGATTATCTGAAATAAATCTTTCTTACTTCCATTATAAAGAAACACATTTGCTTCCTGGAAGCTTCAGCATCATAGGACATCACATGCATGAAATGCCACAAAAGGAAGGTGGCACCTGCTCTTTAAAGTAGGGGCACACAGGAAGGCAGCTATGAGTGCTGTCCACCCACCTCAGGCTGCAGGGCCACCACTTGCAACCATGAAAGCATCACCTCTAAGACTGTCAGACTCAGAACAATCTCCACATGTTACCTGAATTCGGTTCAACTCCACAACAGGCCCGTGTTGGCGATCTCGCACCATAGTTGCTTGTACCACTTTTCGGAAAGCCGCCTCCTAAAACAAGTCAAACGGACAAAATTTAGAATCCCGTACAGAAATCACGTAACAGTTGTGTTTAAAATCTTCTGATTTGAAAGTCAGACTTTAAGAATAGAAAACTGCCATCCCTTTCTCAAATTGTGAGGCCACAGTGAAGTGGCTGGCATGGAACATGCATGGGGGTGGACAGAAGAGCAAGTAGTGCCAGCGGCTGGGAACACAGGCAGGGTGCCCCTCAGGAAAGAGGCTGGAGGAGCCCAGCACATGCTGGGCACAGAGCAGGGAGGGCTGGACCCCAGCAAACACCTGCTCTGACTCAGGCCTAGAAAGCCAAGGGTTGCCCTGCCAAACACAAGTACACCAGCGGCAGGGACTGACATTAAACCACTAAATGAGCCAGGCCTGGGGTGGGGATGGGGAAGTCAGATCAGGGAGGGAAACCCAAAAACACAAAGTCCAGGTTGGGAGAACACACTGAAAGAAACCTGGAGTGCCAGGGCACAGATGGCTAGGACAGGGAGCAGGGTGCAGCCTGAGCATGGGCACCACAGTGAGGACTCAGGCAGCACCCAGGAGGGATGGAGGCTGGCACACCCACAGGGGTGGGGTGTGGGGCACAGGGTACAGCTGTGCCAATGGAAAGGGGGCTGGGGACTTCAAGGACACTCAAAGGAGGCAGCATCAACAGGGGTCCCGGCTCTCTCTGCCCAGCGGGTGATCACACAGCCCCACCTCCGCCCTGCTCTCCTGCACTCAGCCCAGACCTAAACGCAGCATCTCCTCCACAGGAGCACTCCCCTTCTCTGAATTACCCACTGACCCAACCAGCTCTCCTGTAGCACTTTCTCTGGTGTTCTGAATAGGAGGTGACACCCACTCCCCAAACCTCTCCAGCAGAGGCAGATACTTGCTGACACCCAGGACCAGAACAGAGGCTGCTGTACAGTCCCTGCTGCTGAGGTGCCTTTCAGACGCCCTCAGCGCTCCCTGCTCCCCCACAGCCTCAGCATAGGAGCCGGACGCTGCTGCCCACCCATGCCCCACACACCCCACATACTGGCTCACACCCACCCACTGTGCCCTGAGTCCACGCACCCCCAGCTCACAGCCTGCGCCACACTCACAGTGCCATGTGGCACGCGTACTGCCTCTCACTTTTTTTCTCCCTACAAATAAAGGCTCTTTTCTCCCTGTCTATTATCATCTCCATTTTGTAGCATTAAAAAATGAAGGTTAAAGTACTTAAGTTTACTACTTTTTATTATTGAAAGTAGTTGAAGTTAAGTTTCATATCAATTTTACCCGCCCCCAATTTCTTCCTGCTCCCATCATCAGAGAGATGATCTTTCCATTAAACACAACCCTTATCACTCGGCACCCTCAGGCACACATAAAAGTAAAATGCACGGATGGCTCAGCAGGTGTCCTCAGGCTACTTTCCCACGGGTTTCACATGAGAAAATAGCAGGTGTAGACCTGGGCAGGCAATTTATAGACTTTTATATTCAAATGATGTGTTCTGGATACACATTCTGATTGTATTGGATTATATGTTCTGATTGGATAAGAGAAACTCCATAGACCAACTCTGACTGGTCAATCTGTACCAAATTTCTGCCCAGTCCTGCACGAGCCATTTTTATTGTTGGAGCTTATCCTGAGGACTTCTCCATCTGCTCCCATGGCCTGGTCTTGCACACCGCAGATCTGCGTGGCTGGATTCATTGTGACCAGTACTGCCTCAACCCGCTGGGCATGGAACTCTGCATCTTGCAATGAACAGAAGGCAGGGAAGGAGTCAGCTGGCATAAGGAAGGGACCTAGAGCTGAGTGGTGGGGTGCAGTGAGTGGCAGCAGGGGCTTCTTACTGGACTCAGCCCCAGTGGATGGACAAGAAGCTGCCGGCTATGCTGGCCACCCACACCATTTGCTTCCACTGCCAGTGACCCCACTCCCTCCATCTCTGGCTGAAGAACTGCAAGAAGTTCCGTGGACAGCATTGGGAGCATCACATCAGGACATCAGGGATTGATGCTGTTCTCAAGTGTGTATGTGGTGATTCACTTGTTCAGCATCAGAAGCAACTCCAGCACATTCATAGCACCAGCTTCTCCCCAAGAACCTCCCCAGAGAAAAAGGCCACCTAGACTATCCTGCCACTAATCATCCCGAGACAACCAATGAGGAGGAGTACTTAAATTTTTTTTTTTTTTAAGAGATAGGGGTCTCACCATGTTGCCCAGGCTGAAGTGCAGCGGCCATTCACAGGTGTGAGCATAGTGCACTAAAGCCTCCAACTCTTGTGCTGGAGGCTTCTCAAGTAGCTGGGACCACAGCATAAGCTGTAACCATGACTGAAGTAGGCTCTGTACCTGAACTGAAGGAGGACTCTGACCAGTTAGGAGCAGATGTAATAACCAAGGAGCAACCTGAAGAAGTAGCAGCAAACCAGCAGAATCAGTCGTCTGATGCAGAGGAAGGGAAAGGTTCCCAGCCTTCTCCTGTAGCTGAAAGTCAAGTAGCGTACGCTGCCAGCAGAGACAAGAAGGCGCTCTCTGTGGGAAGGGGTATTCCTCGATTTATATCCCCATGGCTTAAGAAACTAAAGTCACATACCTTATTAGTGGCCAAAGATCGAGGAGATAAAAAAAAAAAAAGCCTACCCATGCTATTGTGGAAGAACAGGTCTTGGATAAACAGGAACCTTTTCTGGAAGAAGAGAAACAGGCCAAGGGTGATGCTGAAGCAGCAGCTCAGAGGAAGGAACTAGAGATTAAGGTTGAAGTCAAGGAAGAAAAATTTTCCATGAGCAGAGCTGAGACACAGCCTGCTGAATTAGTAAGGAGAGAGAAGAAGAGAAGGTAAAGGAAATACAGGAAGACAAATCAGAAGGAGCAGCAGCAAAAAGAGACACCAAGGAAGTGTAGACCAATGAGCTAAAAGCAGGGAAGGCCTCTCAAAAGCCACCAGAAGACCAAAACTGTCTGATATAAAGCAATCCTCTTAGATGGCACCGAATACAGCTGTGACCTGGAGAAACGTGCTAAGGGACAAGTGTTATTTGACTATTTTGGACTCATGTTTCAGGAAAACCCTGAGAAGGAAAATTGGCTAGATCTTGGAAAAAAAAAAAAAGAGAGAGATAACTGCGAAATCTTCCCTGGCTGCTCACTTTTAATGTGAAGTTTTGCCCTTGTTATCATTTTCAACTGACTGAAGATACCACTAGATACTTGTTGTGCCTTCAACTCTGGCAGGACATCACCTCTGGCCACCTGCCCTGCTCCACTGTGTTTCATGCCGTCCTGGGTCCCTACACACTGCAGGCGGAACTTGGAGACTATGACCCAGAAGTTCTTGGTGGTGCTGACCTCAGTGAATACCAGTTTGGCCCCACACAGACTAAGGAGCTGGAAGAGGTGGTGGCAGAGCTGTACAAAACCCACAGGGGTTTGTCTCCAGTGCAAGCTGATCATCAGTTCCTAGACGATGCAAGGAGGCTTCCCATGTACGGTGTTGACCTACATGATACCAAAGGCTCAGGAGGTGTGGACTTCAAGCTGGGCATGTGTGCTGACAGCCTCCTCATTTACAAAGACAGGGTGAGCCTCTATCATTTGGGTTGGCCAAAAATCTTGAAAATTTCCTATATGCTCAGTAACTTCTATATTAGATTTAGGTCACTGAAATGGAACAGTTTGAGAGTACTGTTAGATTCAAACCGCCAAACTACCGGGGCAGCAGGAAGGCTATGGAAAGTGTGTGAGGAGCATTCTAACTTCTACAGGCTTCAACAGCCACCAAAGGCCAAGTTCCTGCCCTTGAGGTCCAAATTCTGCTACAATAGCCGTACCCAAGCACAGACCCTCCAGGCAAGCACCCTCACAGGCCAGCACCACACTTTGAGTACACTTCTAGTGAACAGGTCTCCAGAAGTCTTGATGGGGCTCTACTTGGCATTGTGGGCCACAGTTTTATGCAAGATTGTCCTGTCTCTGATGGGGAGATTTAAGCACATGGCCCTGAAGTTGTCAATACTGCTATGGTACAAGATGGAGACAGCAGGAGGGAAAAGAGAAGCCCAACTAAAGCCCCACATTTGCAATTCACTGAAGTAAAGCCACCAGTGGTAAAAACAGAGATGGTAACAATTTCTGATGCCTCACATAAGACCAAAATCTCCATCAAGGAAGTCCCCATTGTCCAAACTGAGACCAAAACCATCACATTTGAGTGTCCACAGATTGATGGCGAGGCTGGCAGTGATTTGGGCACATTATCAACCACACAAACCATCACACCTGAGTCTGTGTCAACAACGACCACCACACGCATCACCAGGACTGGAAAAGGCGGCATGTGTGAAACAAGAACTGACAAACGCATCATGGTCACAGGAAATACAAATATTGATCACGACTAGATAAAGAAGGTGCTAGCTCAAGTGATCAGAGAGACCAGAGAGCAGCACCCTGGCACAGTGATCAGAAGTATGGTGGTGTTCAATGAAAAGAAGGAGAAAGAGGAAGACTAAAGTAAGAAAGTCATTTTTAAAATAACATTCAACCTAGTGAACCTGAAGAATTTTGACCATTTGAGTCTTAATGCCACATGCTACAACTGGCAACAATGACCAGAAGCCTGAAGAATTAAAATGCCAACACCAAACCTCACCTTAACAGTTCTGGTCTACATTGTTCTCACCCATTTTAACATATTGTTTTGTTTTATAGCCACTTTTAAATATTCTTAGGGGTTTTTTTTTGTTAATTAAGAGGCTATGTTTTTCTTTCCTGTTTACTTTGTGTAACTACCTGCTTTTTATGGCTCATTTTGATCAAAAGGCAGTGAACAAGGCCAGCCACGCTGGTAGGTGCTGCTCACTTGAACAGGTGCTGTTGTGTGGAAAGGAAACTCTGTTACTAATTTAGGTAATGCTTTTCCTTCTTGCAGATTCTTTCCATGGAATTCTTACAGTAAATATTTATGGAGTTTTCCAATGGCAGTAAATATACTATATGAGAAAATATTAATACAGATTAAAAGCATTTCCTACATTTTGAAAATTTTCTAAGATGTTTGAGAATTTCACTGGTGATATTTTTCATAGTGGACCCTTTTTACTTTCTAGTCCTGTGATTTTACTTATTAACTGTATTGAACATTTTTCCCTTGCTTTTGATCCTATGTAACGTTATGATGCCAAAATAGATTTATAGCAGCTTCAAGTTGCATTAAGTAATATTTTGCTTTCTGTAATACTGTTATAAAATAAAGTTTGTTTATTCTTGAAAAAATAAAATAAAATAAAATAAAATAAATAAAATGCATGCACCTGCCTTATTCAGCAAAAATTATTCTAGCCAACCAGAAACAAGGAATCCTACAAAATTAACCTATTTGAGCAGGACTCCAAAATATCTAAATTTTATTATATCACTAAAAATAGACCATAATATTTGATAATAAAATACGTCATAGAACCACATTTAGATTAGAGCGTTCCTCACTCCAATTCTACATTTTTTCCCTACACAAAGACCCCCCCACCACACAGTAACGAGTCCCTTCTAGATAATCTTGTGAAGCTGCTTGCCAGAAACTAACTCCCTAACTTCTGAATCAGGCATTCCACTTCTATTATAGAAAACTCGAATTATTAAAAATACCTAAGAGTCAAAACCTTCCTGGTGACTTTCAGATGTTCTCGTTCACGACTATGTTCACCACCTGTTAGATTATCATTCCGCTAAGAATCTCTTCTCTACCTTACACATCCTAGGACAGAACTTCTAAGCTATCTGCAACTCTTGGCACCCTCTGCTGGACATCCCTGGGAGAAGAAGTGTGTTTTTCCTTCCTGTGTCAGTGGAGATTTGATATAATGCCTCAAGGCCAGGCAAACAGACAATCACTAGATGAACAAAGGTTTAGTTTGGGGAACCCCCCACCCCATCCTTTTGGAAAGCTAGGAGACAGAGATTACAAGGGAAAGATGCAGTACCATACTATTAATTTTTAATATAAACTCCAAAAAGGCAGAGATTTTTGTCTGTTTTTCTCACTGATATATTCTAAGTACACAGAACAGAGCCTGGCACACAGCAGACGCTCGGTGGACATTTGTTGAATGAGCTATATTCTGCATTCTATATTAATAGTATAGGAATTTTTGCCAGATTAGAATTTACTGAAGATACCAGTTTCATGTACAGCAAAGACTGCTGCTAGAGTACCTTTCCCTGGGATATCAGAATGCCTCGTAGAGTGTCAAATCCAACCGAAGGCCCGAGCCCAGTTTCGTCGAGAGAGCCCTCCAGGTCGAACATGGGGATGCAGGGGCAGAAGAGCTCTGAGATGTGATGTAGCAGCAGCAGCCGGTTCCTCAGTGCCAGGATGGGGATCTCCTGCAGGTGATTGTACTCCATGGGGACCTGAGACATTGGAACCACAGAAGTCAACACAGGGATCAAACGCACAGATAAGCCACAGTTTGGAATCCACTTAGGGTTCTGAAAATAATCTTTTTAAAAACAGAAAAGCATTACAATTTCTGAGTTTCGTTTGCAAAACCTCACATGTTACTTTTAGAATAATAATCTGGCCAGTCTATTTGAGCCAAGTGATGTGAACCAAGGAAAATGCTAAAAAAAACTTACCCTAAAGAAACATATTTACTAAGAAACATGTGCGCCATGAACTATTAGAACAGTTTTGTGTAGTTTATAAGATGGAGAATGGATGGTGACATAGTGATACACATAAAATGTTGGTTGGCATCAATACTAAGATTCTTAAAAGCATTATTTTATAACATTATGAACCAGAATATGTTCACTGAGACAGCTCTGTAAATATGCGATGAAAGAATGAAGCATGTGTATGGAGGTTTATGCCTGACTTGACATACAGGCAGTGACAGTCACACCTTGCCTGCCTCCTCGCCCACCTGGCCCACCCGGCCCACCCAGCACTGACCTGTGCGGGGAGCTTGCCAGCACTGGCAGGCTTGCTGGTCGACCAGGCGAGGGTGTGTGCTGAGCCGCAGGCCACACGGTTGACCTTCTTACCCTGAAGGGCAGCTACCAACCGAGGCCTCTGGATCGCATTTGTTGTTCCATCTCCTAGTTGTCCCTCGTCATTGTCACCCCATGTGTAAACTTCGCCTGAATAAAGTAAATTTAGAATAAGAGCTTGTATACCAGGACCAAGGAATGCACAAATGCCAATGTCTTCCCATCACAAACACTATCAATGTTCACTGCCCTATGACTGGGTATTGGCGGACACCTCTCTGAAGGTCAACTTCACCTGTGACTGAGATGTGAATACACTCTAATCACACATCCAAAGCAGTGAGCATATTTCCTGAGTCTCTCCACAGCCCTAGTCTTAAAAATCCAACAGTATTAATTGACAGAACTAGGTACGTGACCACAGCAGTTCTCAATCAGAAGAAATAACATTAAAACAGATGGCAATATCCCAACAACCCAAATTATTCCTGCATGATAAAGGGAGGAGGAAAAGTCAGTGTCTAGATAAACAAAAATTCATATTTTTAAAGGAACATGTAGTTCCTCAAATTCATATCCTAAACATAAGATTCACCATTCACAAGAATCACCATACATTCCAATGTGCCATGCTGACCCCATCCATGAAATACCACCATAGACCAGGTACAGTGGCTTATGCCTGCAATTTCAGCACTTTGGGAGACTAAGGTGGGAGGACTGCTTGAGTCTAGGTGTTTGAGACTAGCCTAGGCAACACAGTGAGACCCCATATCTCTACAAAAAGTAAAAAAATTATCTGCGTGTGGTGACTTGGGAGGCTGAGGCAAGAGGATTGCTTGAGCCCAGGAGTTGGAGGCCACAGTAAGCTGTGATCACGCCACCGCACTCCAGAGCCTGGGCGACAAAAGTGAGACTCTGTCTCTAAAAAAAGAAATACCATCATAAAAATTTTAAGGGTTAGGTTACTGGTGACTAAGATAGAATGAGGTTTATGTTCACTGGAGACATCATTAGCCATGTCAAATCCAGAAGATTCCTCGGGGTGTTATGTAGCCAGCAGGCACTATTCTGGGAAGATGATGCCTACATGATCAAGGGCAGGGCATGGTCTCCTGTCCTGTCCTGCTCTCAACAGTTCAGTCCTCTAGCCACGGGGTGGGTGTCAGAGCATGAGCAAGGTGAGGCAGACATCTCCACAAAAGTGAAGCTGGATGCAGTGACTCAAAGTCGGAGAGTGAGGATGCTTCCACACACACTGGCCCAGCAGCGGCGTCAGCCAGCACCTTCACGAGTGGAGCAGCCCTGAGTGAGGTGCAGAACCACACAGGGGAGAGGGCAAAGGCAGCAACAAGACACTAGGCACATCAAGAGGAGTGGCCACATCACTACATTAGGGATAAAGGGATCCATGTTTATCACCAAGAGAGACAGGAACTACAGTGTGAAACGAACCCTATGGTACTCAAGTGGACTAGGGGTATTGGTGTGAACTCATAATTTTCAACATATACATATAGACACAGAAATAAACATAAAATGTAAATTTGTGTATTGTTTGCATATATATTCCCTGGCTCTTTCCCCTGAGGAGGCCTGGGGAGCAGTGTCACCCCAACAGCAATGAGCACACCTATCACCCAGATCTTGTCTTCTAAATGGCATTCTCCTTGGGGTTCCTCGGGGAAATGGCCTATTCTAAGCATGGGGCATAGACGTGACAAGATGAGCCTCAACCATCGTCTTGTGCCAGAGCAAGGAAGTACTCAGAGAATGACATGGACACATCAGAAGGAGATGAAGCCAGCCACAAGGGCACAATTTCAGCATCAAAATAAATGGTAACATATTATACATAACCCATTGAATAAATCAGGAAACCATGATTCCCACACATACATAAACACAGAGATGAATAAATAGAAAATTGGATTAGAGAGAGATATTTAAATAGATTGAGATTTCCCTACTAAATACTTATTAATTAAAAAGAATGTTCGCAATGGAAAAGCCTGGCAGGCACAACTTAACCAAATGACTGAAGTTAACACCATCAGCAACGGAACAAAGAAATTGTATGTCACCTGCAAGGATGAATTAAGAAGATCAAAGACACACAACCTGAATCTACTAAGGAAACATCAAAAACCCTAAATTGAGAAATATGCTACAAAATAACCAACCTTCAAAGTATCAAGGTCCAAAAAGCCCAGGAAGATTGAGAAATTGTTACAGGATGATGTCAGGGAAGTCTGAGGAAGTACCACACATGACACCCAGGGAAGACTGAGGAAGTGTCACACAATGACACCCACGGAAGATTGAAGAAGTGCCACACATGACACCCAGGGAAGACTGAGGAAGTGTCACACGATGACACCCAGGGAAGACTGAAGAAGTGTCACAATGACACCCACGGAAGACTGAAGAAGTGCCACACATGACACCCAGGGAAGACTGAGGAAGTGCCACACAGTGACACCCAGGGAAGACTGAGGAAGTGTCACTGGATAAAGGAGATGAGAAGGTGATGGCTAACTGTGACCTGTGTGGTGCACTGTGAATGAAAGTAAGGATAAGTGTGAATTTGTTGTCTAGATGGCTGTGCTGTCATCCTGCCACAGTGTCCCTGTTTGTAGAAATACACTCTACTATTCAGGGTATGGGCATCAGGACAGAAACTAACTCACATGGATCAGATATAGGTCTTGTAATGTACTTCCAACTGTTTCGCTTCCAATTGTGATTTGCTCCAAAAATTAAAAGAATATTAACCAAATAAAAAGTGTGTTGTAAGTTCTTTTTTTTTTTTTTTTTTTTTGGTGACAGAGTCTCAATCTCTTGCCTGGGCTACAGTGCTGTGGCATCAGCCTAGCTCACAGCAACCTCAAACTCCTGGGCTCAAGCGATCCTTCTGTCTCAGCCTCCCGAGTAGCTGGGACTACAGGCATGCGTCACCATGCTTGGCTAATTTTTTCTATATGTTTTTAGTTGTCCAGCTAATTTCTTTCTATTTTTAGTAAAGACAGGGTCTCGCTCTTGCTCAGACTGGTCTCGAACTCCTGAGCTCAAACGATCCACCCACCTCGGCCTCCCAGAGTGCTAGGATTACAGGCGTGAGCCACCACATCTGGTCAATAGTAAATTTTATGTAATATATATTTACCACAATAAAAAAGTAAAAGGAAATACCAATGAGAGGTAATCTATGAAAATATTATTAGTAATTCGAGTATCTGAGACTCAAACTATATCAAATAGTAACAAGCATCAGGGTCCCCAAGACCACCCCAGGTTCTGTGATCCACTAACTCACAGAACTTGGTACACACTCACACTCACAGCTACAATTTATTACAGCAAAAGGACACAAAACAAAACCAGCACAAGGAAAGGGAACCCAGGGTGAAGTCTGAAAACCAGGCTCAAGCTTCCAGAGTCCTCCCAGTGGAGTCACACACGACACACTTAATTCCCCAGCACCAAGTTGTGGTGACACCTGTGAAGTGCTGTCTACCAGGGAAGCTGGTTAAAGACTCAATGCCCAGGGTTTCCACTGGGGCTGATCACACGGCCACCCTCTGCCCCACAGGTACCAAATTCCAGACCCCAGAGGAAGGCAGGTTTCACAGACCACACTGTTTGTACAGATAGATCAGGCATAGCGGGCCACACTTATCACCTAGGAAACGGAAGAGCTCTTCTGAAATCTAGGTTCCCAGATGTTCGTCAAGTGCCAACCTGCAGCTGGCCTGTCTGAGGACACATCTCAGGGCAGCTATTAGCTCTGTTATGCACACAGCTCCGTAATAAAACATACTCATAGGTGTAACAGCCAGTGGCTGAATGCGAAAGGCCAAAACCCTACTGACCACAGATGAACTCTCAGGACACAGCCCAAGCCCCAGCACCTCACCCCTTTTTACAGCTTCACATGTTATCCTGGAGCAGCCCTCTTAGAATCCCAGGTCCTGGTCCTGCAGCACGAGCCCCGGCCCCCACCACCACCTACCATCCTCAGTGCAGCACACGCAGTGCAGGGAGCCAGTGGCAATGGCGATAACTTTCTTCCCCTGCAGCCCTTGAACCTGCCGAGGTCTTCGAACATGATCATCAGATCCATGGCCCAGCCTGTGATAATCACCTTTGCCCCTGCACACAAAGGAAAGGTGGGGCTTCAAGGTAAGGTCATCTCATTTAACACCCTGCCCACCCCCCTTCTTCAGGACACAACTGCAGCCTGTCCCGGAAGCTATATTCCAATCTATGAAAAGGCAGTTACACAACTCCAATTAAAAATCTGGTTTTGGTGGATTAAATAAACAGAATCTTGCATACCATGTATAAACAGCTCCAGATTTAGTAAGAGCCACTGAAAACTGGGATCCGCATTCCACTTTAACCACTCCCAGGCCTGTAAGAGAATCAATCTAGAAAGAGAAAAGGTTTAGTTAGATGGACCCCATCAAGGCACTGTAGACTGAGATTTAATAAGAATTCTGAAACCCGTACCCATGTTGAATAGTCAGCACAACTTAAAATGATATTCCACTTAATCTCAGCATTCCCAGGAGGCAAGCAGGACGACAACTGTGGGCACATGGTGGGACTCAGCGCATAGCACCGGAAATGGGGTGCTATGCAGGCAAGGTGTGCAAGCCTTTCTCCCCAGAATGGACTCTCCCAATTTTATCTCTCTGCACAGCAGCTCCATTCTCTAGCAACCCCTGGGCCTCCCCTCCCCTACCCCAACCCTCTTTCAGGCCTGAGGCCTGCAGGGAAGGAGCAGCAGGCAGCAGGAGAGGGATGGCCAGGAACACTGGGCCTGCCCATCGTCCAGGTGATCTAATCTCGTGTGCCCTCATTGTGCCAGTGCTGTAACCTGCCTCCACCCTGCACACTTGGGTCCAGGCCCTGCACATCCAGCACCTAGGGGTCCTACTGGGCTCACTTACAAACCCTGCTCCTTACTACACTATGACTGTTCTCATGATTAAGTTCTCATGTTCAATTTGAAACTTCAGTTAACTAATTCATTCTCTTCATGAGTTGTCACCTGGCCCCTGGCCCTACCATGAAAGCATGGGTGATGTGCTCCTACAGCCCCTCCCAATCCCCAGCATCCTAGTCCTCGAAAGTGCAAAAAGCCTTTGTATAAAGCCTTCCTTGACTTAAGAAAATCTCAGCAGATCATTTTACATAAACATGGGAAAGAATCTTTGTAATCTATAATATGTACAAAATATGAGGAAGCCACAGCCACAGCTGCGGGCACAGGGAGATACAGTGAGCCCTCCAGGTGACGTCTTCCACTCCAGCTCATATGTGGCCAGCAGCTGCTGTAATGAGCAACACAGCTCCAGGAAGAAAAGATGCATGGTTGGGCCTAGGCTCTTTCCCCATCTGAGGAGTTTCTGGGGGTCAGAGTCAGCCCCATGGGCGCCTGCGCAACACGCAGCTCTCTATCCCACACCTGCAATCCCAGAGCCCAGAAAGAGAAGACGCTGAGCAGAGACAGGTTCTAGTTTCCTTTCATAGCACCCCGGCTCCCAAGTCCATGGCAGAGTACCTCAGCTGCACAACACTGCAGCGACCACACAGTGTAGGCCGTTGAGCTCTAAGTACAAGGTCTAAACACAATGATTCACCTAACCTCTACCAAACACCCATTTACAAGGGCAAAAGACAGTCTGGCAAAGTTCAGAAACTGCCCAGAGTCTCTCCTCTCATGTGGAGTGAAGAACCAACCCCCCTGAAGGCCTGCGGAGTCAGGGAGCCACGCAGCCTCTTCCCGGCTCCTCTCCGGATGCCCACCCGAGGCAGCCGCGGGCTGACCAGACACAATCCTTTCAGCAAGCCCTGCTACATCCCATAGCTTGTGATGTGGCATTGGTGCACCTCTATAAACTGAAAAGGGTGTGAACAGTGTGTTATCCTCTTCCCCAAAGAGGTGTACACACTAAATGAAGCTGCAGGCTCTGCGGCGCCCTGCTGCATCACACGCGCCTCCCAGGACAGCACAACAGCACGCAGAATATCTCCATGTCTTTGGGCCCTTCACTTACTTTTTACCCAATTACCCATTGTATTTTCTGGAAAGAAGGTAAAGATGAGGTTAAAATGCTTCTAAGAAGCGCATAGAGGGGGATAGGAATGGTGGCTCTGAAGGCCCTTAGGGGACCTCAGGGACCAGCACCTGGAGCAACCTGACAACCAATCTGGGAGAGCGGCGGGCAAGGTGAAAATAGGAAATACCTTCATCGGCACTTTGCAGCCGTCACTGCCTCCTCTGCCAAGCTTGCCGTAGTCCCCGTCCCCCCAGGACCAGACGGTGTCGTCATCTGTGAGGCAGAGGGTCTGGGCGTCACCACTACCACAGGCAATGTCAACCACACGGTGGCCCTGCAGGGCCTCCACCTTCAGAAAAAGGGACACGGGTCAGCTGAGTACAAGACAAAGAAGGCTTGCCCAAGGAGAAGCTTTACAATTCGTTCTTCTTTTATGGGGGTGCCTGTTTCAAGCCTTTATAAATAAGAGCTAATTTTAACAATCCCATAAGACAAAAAAGAAAACACCTTCCTCTATTTGAACTACACACATCTAAATTGCAGGTATCAGCGTCTCTGAAGAGCCAATCCTACGCCACCATGAAGGCTGTTTATTCATTCTTTTGTGTCACCCAAAATATGGTGGACCTTCTAGGGGCCAAAGCATTTTGCTAGATGCCAAGCAATATTTACCACTATAAATAAAGGGGATGTTTCAAATATTATCCTGTTTAAATGACTCATGGAAGGTATATGTACGAAGATGGTTTTTATTTCCACCAAAAAGAAAACCCGATCATAACTATTGAGGTTATGACCATCAACTCCAAAACTAAAATTAGAATCTGGACAGGAAATACTTTGACTTTTTATAATCATAATCACAATGGCAAACTGCCACACCCCATTTCAATAGTAAGGAGTGAGCTGCCTCTGAGGCTTCTAAACATGGTGCCTTCTCACCAGCTTTGGCTTTAACTGGTCC
Source organism: Lepilemur ruficaudatus (assembly GCA_963574885.1). Classification (NCBI taxonomy): domain Eukaryota; kingdom Metazoa; phylum Chordata; class Mammalia; order Primates; family Lepilemuridae; genus Lepilemur; species Lepilemur ruficaudatus. The sequence goes on from CAUYRT010088416.1 coordinate 54,696, forward strand.
TCACTGTCGCTGTGCCCCAGGCGACCATACCGGCCCTTGCCCCACGTGTACAGGTCCCCAGCTGCTGTGACGCAGGCACTGTGGGCTCCACCGGCAGCAACGTCAACCACTTCAATCCCTCTCAGAGACTCGATGACACGAGGGCGGTCACATGGACTGCAAAAAAGTCACCAAATATAACTGAAATACATATTTATTCTTAAATATTCTTAAGCTTATTAGATACTAGGTTTTTGTTTGCTGCTCATTTATTCAACGTATACCTCTCAATCTACATCCTCCCAATCAATTAATTGCTAAATCAATCAAGAAGACTCACTCAGGGCCGGGTGCGGTGGCTCACACCTGTAATCCTAGCACTCTGGGAGGCCAAGGTGGAAGGATCGCTCAAGGTCAGGAGTTCGAAACCAGCCTGAGCAAGAGTGAGACCCCGTCTCTACTAAAAATACAAAGAAATTAATTGGCCAACTAAAATATATAGAAAAAATTAGCCGGGCATGGTGGTACATGCCTGTAGTCCCAGCTACTTGGGAGGCTGAGGCAGAAGGATTGCTTGAGCCCAGGAGTTTGAGGTTGCTGTGAGCGAGGCTGACGCCACGGCACTGTAGCCTGGGCAACAGAGTGAGACTCTGTCTCAAAAAAAATAAAAAAGACTCATTCAGACTTGAACTAAATATTCCACCATTTTCTATCCATCTCTCTTTATACCAGGTACCCGGATGCCAGAGGGTAAGGCTTTCACAGGTCTAAATCAGGGGCTGGAGAACTACCACCTACATTGGGCCAAGTCCAACTCATGGACTGTTTTTCAAAGGCCTATGAGCTGAGAATGGGTTTTACATTTTTAAAGGGTTGTAAAAAAAAAAGTACAAAGAATCAAATCATATGTATTTCCTAAAATATTTACTATATGGCCCTTTATAGAAATAGTCTGTCTGCTCCCCCATAAATCAACAAATCACTTAAGAAGTTTTAACATATGAATGTCACTAGCCTACAATGTGGTAAGCACTGATGACAAACTTGTTTTCTTATTACTGAGTTTTGAAAGCTCTTTATATATTTTGGATATCAGACTTCAGTCAGATCATATGATTATGAATATCGTTCCTGGTCTGTGGCATGTCTTCTCAATCTCTGCACAGTGTCTGTCAAAAAACATTCATACTCTTTTAGGAAATCCAATTTATCATATTTTTCTTTAATGGCTCATGCTTTTGGAGTTCTATCTAGAAATCTCTGTCTGACCTAAGGTAACAAAGGTTTTCTCATGTTTTGCTCCAGAAGTTTTTAGTTTTAGGTTTTACATTTATGGCTATGATTCATTTTGAATTAATGTTTGGATATGGTTCAAGGCATGAATTTAAGTTCATTTCTTACCATAAGGTTATCCAATTACTCAAAACCATTTTTTGAAAAGATTTTTTCTCTAATGAATTGCCCTTGCATTTTTATAAATTGTGTGTTGAAACTTGGGAATAATTTCCCTTTTTCCACACTCGTCATCACTATCTCTGGGTCTATTCCTGGACTCCCTATTCTGCTCCACTGATGCATCTCTCTCTTGATGCCAACACTATATTGTCTTGATTACGCAGTTCTGAAATGAGGCTGAAAGTCAGGTAGTACACATTTTCCAACTTTGCTCTTCATTTTCAAAGTTTGCATTTCCATATGAATTTTCTAATAAGCCTGCCAATTTCTATAGAAATCTTCATCGAGAAAGTTTTGAATATAGACTAATTTGGGGATAACTGACATACTAACAATACTGAGTCTTCCAATCCATGAACACAGTATGCCCCTCCATGATTTTAGGTCTTTTAAAAATTCTCTCCGTTTTCTGTCTACAGGTCATCCACATTTTTGGGTCAGATTTATCCCTTAGTATTTCAATTTTGGGAAGAGGGCATTGCAAATAGTATTTTAAAATTTTACTTTGATTACATATATATATGTGTGTATGGACAGATGACTTATTTATTGATCTTCTATCCTGCAACACTGCTAACCTCACTTACTAGTTCTACTAGTTTTTTTGTAGATACCAGCAGATTCTCTACATAAATTTATCTACAAGTAAAGACGGCTTTAATTCTCTTTCCAATTTGGATGCCTTTTATTTCTTTGTATTGCTATACTGCACTCACTAAACTTGTAGCCCAATATTGAATAGAAGTGTTGATGGTAGACATCCTTATCTTGATCCTGAACTTAGGGGGAAAGCTTTCAGTCTGTCACAGTTAAGTATGATGTAAACTCTAGGTTTAACATAGATGCCCTTTACCAGGTTAAAGAAGTGATCTTTTATTCCTAGACTGCTAAGAGTTTTTATCAGAAATGGATACTGGAATTTGCCAAAAGCTTTTTTCCTTCTTCATCTACTAAGATCATCTATGGTTTTCTTTTTTACATTCATTCACTTTCTAATGTTAGACCAAACTTGTAATTTCTGGCATATATATCCTACTTGGTGACACTGTATTATCCTTTTATATATTGCTGGATTCAATTTACTAAAACATTAAGAATTTTTACATCTGTGTTAAGAATATTGGCTTGTATTTTTCTAATATGAGTCTGGTTTTGATATAACAATAAAGCTATCATCAAAAAATGAGTTGGTGAGAACTCCCTCCTCTTCAGTTTTCTGAAAAAGTTTGTGAAGAATTGGTATCATCTATATCTGTTAGAAATCACCAGTCATCTGGTCCTAGAGGTTTGTTTGCAGGAAATTTAACTTCTTAGATACATGGCTATTCACTAGGTCATCTATTTCTTCTTGAATGAGCTTTGAAAAGAGTATATGTCTTTTGAGGAATTTGTCTATTTCATCTAAAAAGTCAAATTTGTTGGCATAAAGTTGCTCATTATATTTCATTATCTTTTGGTATCTGTATACTCTGCGGTGATGAAAAATCCCCCATTCCTAATACTCCTATAATTTGTAATCTTCTTTTTTCTTGATTAGTCTAGATAGAGGTTTTATTGATTATACTGACGTTCTCAAAAACCCAATTTTTGTTTCCTTTGATTGTCTCTGTTGTTCTCTTCTCTGTTTTATGGATTCCTGCTCTGATCTTTCTTACTCCCTTTCTTCTGCTTACTTTGAGTGGTATTTATCATTTTTAGTGTGGTTTCTTAAGACGGACAGTAAGGTTATGGTTTTGAGACCAATTTTCTTTTTTAAAATATGCATTTCAGCTGGGTGTGGCTCACGCCTGCAATCCTAGCACTTTGGGAGACGCAGACAGGAGGATTGCTTGAGGCCAGGAGTTTGAGACCAGCCTGAGCAACATAGTGAGACCCCATTTCTACAAAAAAAATAGAAAACTTAGCTGGGCGTGGTGGTATGCACCTGTAGTCCCAGCTACTCAGGAGGCTGGGCAAGAGGATCACTTGAGCCTAGGAGTTTGAGGTTGCAGTGAGCTATGATCATGCAACTGCCTTCATGCCCAGGCAACAGTTAAGCAAGACTCTGTCTCTAAAACCAAAAACAAAATCAAAAACATTTCATGCTATAAACTTCCTGCTATGTATTGCTTTTTCAGTATCCCACATTTTGATATTGATAAGTTGTTTTCATTTTTACTTTGTTCAAAATTATTTCTCATCTACCTTCTGATTCATTCTTTGACCTATCAGTTATTTAGAAATGTTTTACTTTACAAATATTGGGGAGATTTTCCAGAGATCTGTTTGTTATTGATTTCTAACTTAATTCCATTGTGGACAGAGAACATATTTTATATAACTTGAATCATTTTGGTGTATAAAGTATGTTTTATAGTCCAATTCATGGTCTACATTGGTAGATGGTCCAGGTGTACTTGAAAAGAATGTACTATTTATTTGTCCAGTAGAGTGTTCTAAAAAATGTCAATTAGGGCCGGGCGCGGTGGCTCACGTCTGTAATCCTAGCACTCTGGGAGGCCGAGGCGGGTGGATAGCTCAAGGTCAGGAGCTCAAGACCAGCCTGAGCAAGAGCGAGACCCCGTCTCTACTATAAAAATAGAAAGAAATTAATTGGACAACTAAAAATATATGTAAAAAATTAGCCGGGCATGGTGGCGCATGCCTGTAGTCCCAGCTACTTGGGAGGCTGAGGCAGAAGGATTGCTTGAGCCCAGGAGTTTGAGGTTGCTGTG